>SJYA01037639.1:0-10009 GCA_006410615.1 Neotragus moschatus | reverse complement strand
GCTGCAAAGAATATAATCAATCTGATTTCGATGTTGACCATCTGGTGATGTCCATGTGTAGAGTCTTCCCTTGTCTTGTTGGAAGAGGGTGTTTGCTATAACCAGTACTGGGGAACAAGTGGCTAGAAGCCTTGGCTAAGTGACTCTTCCTCTCCAAACCAGTTCTGAAACCTCAAAACAATTCTCCATCAAGGCTTATTGCACAGAAGCCCTTTGCTAATTTCTTGGCACACGTTGGTTTCTTGCAACCCATTCTCTTCCAAGATTTCCTCTTTCTTCTTCTTGGAGATGTCCTCAATTCATTCTCTCAGAGAGGGCTTGCAGGTCATAGAACGTCTTTGTTTTGGCAGGTCCAAAGATGTCCTTATTTTTCTTCTAATGTTGAACAGGAGACTCAGAAAAAGAATCTAAGATCAAAGGTACTCCTCAGCACTTGGCTCTCCTCTTCATTATCTCCTGACAGACCGGGAATAAGGCATCTAGTCCTTATTCCTTTGTAGATACTCTGTCTTCCTCTGATAGCTTTGAGACTTCCTCTTTATTCCTAACTACCACATGTCCAGATGCGGAGACTTTTGTGTTTTTATTCTTCTCAAGACTCAACAATATGAACATGTGTTCTGGGACATTCTGTGGTCTTTTTCTTTCTTTCTTTTTTCTTTTTTGGTTAAGAAGTGGATTTATGCAGATACAGAGAGAAGCACACTCCACAGACAGAGTGCGGGCCATGGCAGAGGGCGAGTGCAGTCCCGAAATTTGGCGTGGTTAGCTTTTATAGGCTGGGTAATTTCATATGCTAATGAGTGGGAGGGTTATTCCAACTACTTTTGGGAAGGGGTGGAGATTTCCAGGTTCTGGGCCACCGCCCACTCTTTAGTGTTTTAACAGTGACTTGGGACTGTCAGGGCACCTGTGGGTGTGTCATTTCACTTGCTGATTGAGGATCAAGGTCTAGTCTTGTCTGCCAGCTTGGTCCCATTTGATCCTAATCAGCTTATGTTGTGTCCTTGAGCTAAGTCCTTCTTTCAAAAGTTGTGCCCTGCCCCTTTCCCTCCTGTTACATTCCCCCTCAGAGATTTTACTCCCATATTCTTATGGGAAGCAGAAGGGTGAAGGTCCATCTTCTGTAATTGCTTCAAGGCTGAATAGGGGCATTGACCCTGACTATCAGGGAGTAAAAATCTCTGGAAACCTGATCTAGGGGCCCCAGGGGCAGGGCGGCTCCTTGTTTTAGTCCACACCCCTACACAGCCATCATCTTGATGTAGAACTGTTGTAACTGTTTCCTTTGTCTTCCTCTGTATCTTCTTGATGACGAAGCGTTTTTGTACCAGCACCAGTGTACAGAAATATCTATAAATGACAAAAGACTCAAAAGGAATGGTCAAACATTTGATTACAGTGTACGATAAAGTTTGGTTACAATAACCAGAATTACAAATGATCACGTTTAATATCACATACCAAAAAACCCAGTTAAACATTTCTTTTTGAGATACCTCAGTTCAGTTCAGTTCAGTCGCTCAGTCATGTCTGACTCTTTGCCACCCCGTGGACTGCAGCACGCCAGGCCTTCCTGTCCATTGCCAACTCCCAGAACTTGCTCATGTCCATTGAGTCAGTGATGTAATCCAGCCATCTCATCCTCTGCTGTCCCCTTCTCCTCCTGCCTTCAGTCTTTCCAGCATTGGGGTCTTTTTCAGTGAGTCAGTTCTTCACATCAGGTAGGCAAAGCATTGCAGTTTGAGCTTCAGTGTAGGGTAAGGGAGTTAGAGAAGGCGAGATTCAGAGAAAGAACGAGACCGGCACTTTACAGGAGCTGGAGTGGGGTGCCCTTGCCTTTTCCCTTTATAGGAACAGATCACCTTTAATGAGGCGAGAAGGGGCAGCAGTCAGAACAGTGAGCTGCTGCACTTACCCAAGAGAAGAGTAAGTATATATAGGCATGTATGTGGAAAACTACTGTCTTAAGGGACCGGTTCTTCTCCAAGGTTGTTCAGAGTAGTTATCTCTTAAATGGCTGGGGCAAGGAATTTTGGAGATCGGCCAGAGGCTGGACCTGCTGTGAGCTGGGCGTAATCAACTTAATGTCCATTTTTCCTTTGGGTGAGAGAATTCTTTGTTTTGCATAGAATGGTGGGGAAGACCTGGAGGGGAGTTTTAACTCCAGACTATTTTGAGCCCTGTAACTTTCCTTCATTCAGCATCAGTCCTTCCAGTGAATTTTCAGAACTGATTTCCTTTCGGATTGACAGGTTGGATCTCTNAATCAACTTAATGTCCATTTTTCCTTTGGGTGAGAGAATTCTTTGTTTTGCATAGAATGGTGGGGAAGACCTGGAGGGGAGTTTTAACTCCAGACTATTTTGAGCCCTGTAACTTTCCTTCATTCAGCATCAGTCCTTCCAGTGAATTTTCAGAACTGATTTCCTTTCGGATTGACAGGTTGGATCTCTTTGCAGTCCAAGGGACTCTCAAGAGTCTTCTCCAACACCGCAATTCAAAAGCATCAATTCTTCAGCACTCAGCTTTCTTTATGGTTGCAACTCTCACATCCATACATGAGTAGATTTTAGATGCTATCCCTTCCAAGGGAGTCTCCCAACTAGTGCCCAGAAGTTGTCACAAAGAAACACCATGAAGACATCCCCAGTGGTGTTGACGATTAGTTGGAGGTGGTTTAGCTGTCAGTTGGGAATAATGGGTCAACACTTATAAGAGTTAGAGGGAGGGGGAATAAAAGCAACCTTCTGAGGTTAACAGAAGAAACAGAGCGGAAATGAACAAAAAAAAAACAAAAAAAAATATAGGAGGAAAACCTCAGAGCCAAAGAAAAAACTATAATTTTGTCCTGGACCTGCTGCTGGACGTGCGTAAGCCTACAGGATTGACCTGCCAGTCACAAGTAAGCAGACGACTGAGAGAAAAATTAAGTTTTTTGCTAAACCCTTGAGAGCAGGTTTTTATCTCATGTAACATGGCAGGTTCTTATCTAATGCAATGTGGCCTTTAGGCTCTCTCAAGGGATGTTTTTCCTTCAGGGACTTTCTAAAAAAATTGTTTTTCAGGCCGTCGGAATGTGGCCCTGACCAACCGTATAGACCTGATAGCAAACGAGCCTATGTGAACCAATCAAATTGTCCCCACCCTAGCTACACCCGTTTGTGGTTTTTGTGCTTAAAAATGCCCTGTAACAACTGTTCGGGATTCGTTCCTCCCTGGAGGTGACTGAACCCCGGCGCGCCGGCTCAATAAATCCTCTTGCTGTTTGCATCGAATCCGAGTCTCGGTGATCTTTGGAGCGACGGGTCTTAGGAAAAGACCGCAAGGTCTAACACAACAGCAGAGAGTTTTCCTCAGTACACCTGGCTCACAGGGTCCCAGGGACCTCTTCAGGACCTTTTCTTAACTTATCACCAGCTCTTTGTGGTCGCCAGCTGAAACCGTTTACCACAGACTGGAACTCAAACCCATGTGCTGGGACTTGAACCCACCCAAAACCCAGTTTGGGACTCAAACCCATGTGGTTGGGACTCAATTCAGTTCAGTTCATTTCAGCCGCTCAGTTGTGTCCAACTCTTTGCGACCCCATGGACTGCATCACGCCAGGCCTCCCTGGGACTCAAACCCAGCCCAAACCCAAGGTACCTGGTTTCAGGACCTAATGAAGCTTGGGTTCTTGATGTCTAACTGCAGAAAGAATTCAGTGAGAGAAAAAGTGATAGGTAAGAAGTGGATTTATTCAGATACAGAGGGAAGCACACTCCACAGACAGAGTGTGGGCCACCGCAGAGGGCGAGTGTGGCCTGTGGTCTTTACTCCTTCAATTCCCACCCCTCCCTCTCTCCTGCTGGGATTCCTATTTAAGGAACGCTAGAGCCTGTGTGTCCTTCCTCCACGATTCTTACCTTGCATATAATGTCTGCTCTTACACTTGCTGTGATCTGAGAGAATATGTGAATAAAATCTTCCATGTTCACTTTTCAGCCCTTATCTAATCTTTTTTTTTATCCTACCTACTGACTTTTAAATTTGTGTTTTTTTAATTTCAAAATATTTAATTGGTCCTCTTTTTAATAATACTTTTAATAACTTGTTTTTGTTTATTGGATGTGATTCCAACTTTTCACAGACTGATGATATTAAATATACTTGTACTCAAGTCCTCTTTCTTTGGTGTTAACTGTTTCCTGGGGTTGAAAGGTCTTGTATCTGTTGTGTAATTTTTTCTCTTTATGTGTTAATGTTCCTCAAAAGTTCAGGGACTGGCACTAGTGTTTTCAGAGTATTTAGTCGCTTAGTCATGTCTGACTCTTTGTGACCCCCTTGGACTGTAGCTCTCCAGGCTCCTCTGTCCATGGAATTTTCCAGGCAAGAATACTGGAGTGGGTAGCCATTTGCTTTTCCAGGGGATCTTCCCGACCCAGGGATCAAACCTGGGTCTCCTACATTACAGGTGGATTCTTTACCATCTGAGCCACCAGGGAAGCCCAGCAATATTGGAGGAGGGTGTTGTCTTGAGCAGCCTAAGCTTCCCGTATCCCCAGTCTGCCCTGGATGGGCAGGCACTTCTTGCTCTAATTCAGCAGCTTCCCTCTGTAGTCTTAGGGATTCCTGGCCATTGCCTCAGTGAAATAGTATGGCCTCCTGTCTCCTTTCCTTATTTTAGGGATCATCATAGTTTTTGGTCACAAATATTCACTTTCTCTCCAACAGTGACCATATGCTTACTGATTTTTTATGTTTTTTTCCATCATTTCTATGGATGTGAAGCAGAAAGATTTCAGTATGTGATAAGCCACCTTGAAACGGAGTCTGTCACAGGGTTTGGGTTTTCTTCATCATTGACTTTTCAGCTTGAAGAGGGAATGATCAGATATGTGTTTTAGAAAAGTTATTCAGTTGGTGATGATGAAGGACTCGAGATGAGCATACAGCCCTCAAGCTGGAAGTTATGTCAACAGCCTGTGCCGGCAGGACCGGGAGGGAGCAATCTCAGCGTCTATAGAAATGACAGACCGGGAGCGTGGCTGGGAGACGAGGGTGAGGGGAGGTGTTCTGTGGTAAACGTCAGGTTTCAGACTTGGCCCGAGAGGTAGACAGCGACGGCATCCTCTGAGAAAGATTTTATAGAAGGAAAAAGCAATGATGAGATGTGAGTTCAGTGTTTGCCGTATTAGGTTTGAATTTGAGGTGTCTATAGCTTAGCGATCTGTAAGTGTCTAATTTTCTGTTGGAAGTAAGGGTCTGAGCCCAAGATTGGAGTCTGGGCATCTGTACCTAGACACTAATCAGAGTCCTCAGTACAGAGAACGTCAGGGAGGGAGAATGTGTAGAAGAGGATGTAGGCGAGAACCTTCTTTAAAAACTATTGGTTGATTGATTGATTTTTGACTGTGCTGGGTCTTCCCGAATCAGGGATGGAACTCTGGTCTCCTGCCCTGGCAGACAGATTCTTAACCACTGAACCCCCGGGGGAGCCCAGGAGAGAATCTTGGGTCGCACCAACATTCAGTGTGTGAGTGAAAGAAGAGAAGGCGTAAAGGCATAAAGAGTAGGTGTAGGGACGGGAACGTGATTCTGCAGAAGTCGAGGAAGGAGGCTGGAGAGGGAGGGGGCGATCAGTGTCGGGGATACAGAGAAAACTAGTTCGATAAGGACTGGCAGCTATGAACAAGAGCAGTTGTAGTTCATTTGGGAGAGTAAAGCCGAATTCCCGGGGACTAATTCCGTAACTTTCACCAATGGAAGGGGAAAACAGAGAAGGCAAGGGCACTCAGGTCACCCACGACTTCCTCCTCCTCGAAGCCTTTCAGGCCACACAGCACTGTCACAGCACTCTTTTTGTTATTATCGTTACCTTTCATAAGGTAGAAAGGGAAAGGAGTGGGAGAAAGCTTTGGACAGCCTTTGAAAGGGGCGAGGAGGGCAGTGGGCTCAGAGAGTGAACAGGGGCCTGCGTCACCCAGGGGCGCCGAGGGCCCTACTGGGGCTGATGCTCAGCTGGGCAATGAGTTCACGTGCTTTGCTCTTTTTGCTTCTTCCCCCCCCCCCCCGCCCCCGCAGGGCTCAAGAGTCCAGGAATAAGAGTGTAAAATCAGGTGGCCCTTCTTTCTTCATTTGTAAGATGCAGGTGTTACAGTAAACCACCTTTAAGGTCCTTCCAGCTTTAAAAATCTGTGACAATTCAAATATACTCAGAAAGCTAGACATTAAAAAACTCTTTTGTTAAATGAATAATCCCTTATTCATTATCCATCCTCCTGAAGTTCTGAGTTTTACACGTTCAGTTTCCTCAGTGGACTCTCCCTTTATACTTGTGGGTATATTGACAATTTTCAATTGTATACATTTAAGATGTACAATGTGATGACTTGATATATACGTGTGAAAAGTCACAGTCAAGCTAATCAACATTTCCATCCCCGCACAGTTACCATTTCCTTCCTTCCTTTCTTTCTAAATTTTGTCATCCTTAACTCCAGCTCTATAATCTTAATTTCAAATAACATAACAGTCTCGCANATACACATCTTTTATGGTTGCAACTCTCACATCCATACATGAGTAGATTTTAGATGCTATCCCTTCCAAGGGAGTCTCCCAACTAGTGCCCAGAAGTTGTCACAAAGAAACACCATGAAGACATCCCCAGTGGTGTTGACGATTAGTTGGAGGTGGTTTAGCTGTCAGTTGGGAATAATGGGTCAACACTTATAAGAGTTAGAGGGAGGGGGAATAAAAGCAACCTTCTGAGGTTAACAGAAGAAACAGAGCGGAAATGAACAAAAAAAAAACAAAAAAAAATATAGGAGGAAAACCTCAGAGCCAAAGAAAAAACTATAATTTTGTCCTGGACCTGCTGCTGGACGTGCGTAAGCCTACAGGATTGACCTGCCAGTCACAAGTAAGCAGACGACTGAGAGAAAAATTAAGTTTTTTGCTAAACCCTTGAGAGCAGGTTTTTATCTCATGTAACATGGCAGGTTCTTATCTAATGCAATGTGGCCTTTAGGCTCTCTCAAGGGATGTTTTTCCTTCAGGGACTTTCTAAAAAAATTGTTTTTCAGGCCGTCGGAATGTGGCCCTGACCAACCGTATAGACCTGATAGCAAACGAGCCTATGTGAACCAATCAAATTGTCCCCACCCTAGCTACACCCGTTTGTGGTTTTTGTGCTTAAAAATGCCCTGTAACAACTGTTCGGGATTCGTTCCTCCCTGGAGGTGACTGAACCCCGGCGCGCCGGCTCAATAAATCCTCTTGCTGTTTGCATCGAATCCGAGTCTCGGTGATCTTTGGAGCGACGGGTCTTAGGAAAAGACCGCAAGGTCTAACACAACAGCAGAGAGTTTTCCTCAGTACACCTGGCTCACAGGGTCCCAGGGACCTCTTCAGGACCTTTTCTTAACTTATCACCAGCTCTTTGTGGTCGCCAGCTGAAACCGTTTACCACAGACTGGAACTCAAACCCATGTGCTGGGACTTGAACCCACCCAAAACCCAGTTTGGGACTCAAACCCATGTGGTTGGGACTCAATTCAGTTCAGTTCATTTCAGCCGCTCAGTTGTGTCCAACTCTTTGCGACCCCATGGACTGCATCACGCCAGGCCTCCCTGGGACTCAAACCCAGCCCAAACCCAAGGTACCTGGTTTCAGGACCTAATGAAGCTTGGGTTCTTGATGTCTAACTGCAGAAAGAATTCAGTGAGAGAAAAAGTGATAGGTAAGAAGTGGATTTATTCAGATACAGAGGGAAGCACACTCCACAGACAGAGTGTGGGCCACCGCAGAGGGCGAGTGTGGCCTGTGGTCTTTACTCCTTCAATTCCCACCCCTCCCTCTCTCCTGCTGGGATTCCTATTTAAGGAACGCTAGAGCCTGTGTGTCCTTCCTCCACGATTCTTACCTTGCATATAATGTCTGCTCTTACACTTGCTGTGATCTGAGAGAATATGTGAATAAAATCTTCCATGTTCACTTTTCAGCCCTTATCTAATCTTTTTTTTTATCCTACCTACTGACTTTTAAATTTGTGTTTTTTTAATTTCAAAATATTTAATTGGTCCTCTTTTTAATAATACTTTTAATAACTTGTTTTTGTTTATTGGATGTGATTCCAACTTTTCACAGACTGATGATATTAAATATACTTGTACTCAAGTCCTCTTTCTTTGGTGTTAACTGTTTCCTGGGGTTGAAAGGTCTTGTATCTGTTGTGTAATTTTTTCTCTTTATGTGTTAATGTTCCTCAAAAGTTCAGGGACTGGCACTAGTGTTTTCAGAGTATTTAGTCGCTTAGTCATGTCTGACTCTTTGTGACCCCCTTGGACTGTAGCTCTCCAGGCTCCTCTGTCCATGGAATTTTCCAGGCAAGAATACTGGAGTGGGTAGCCATTTGCTTTTCCAGGGGATCTTCCCGACCCAGGGATCAAACCTGGGTCTCCTACATTACAGGTGGATTCTTTACCATCTGAGCCACCAGGGAAGCCCAGCAATATTGGAGGAGGGTGTTGTCTTGAGCAGCCTAAGCTTCCCGTATCCCCAGTCTGCCCTGGATGGGCAGGCACTTCTTGCTCTAATTCAGCAGCTTCCCTCTGTAGTCTTAGGGATTCCTGGCCATTGCCTCAGTGAAATAGTATGGCCTCCTGTCTCCTTTCCTTATTTTAGGGATCATCATAGTTTTTGGTCACAAATATTCACTTTCTCTCCAACAGTGACCATATGCTTACTGATTTTTTATGTTTTTTTCCATCATTTCTATGGATGTGAAGCAGAAAGATTTCAGTATGTGATAAGCCACCTTGAAACGGAGTCTGTCACAGGGTTTGGGTTTTCTTCATCATTGACTTTTCAGCTTGAAGAGGGAATGATCAGATATGTGTTTTAGAAAAGTTATTCAGTTGGTGATGATGAAGGACTCGAGATGAGCATACAGCCCTCAAGCTGGAAGTTATGTCAACAGCCTGTGCCGGCAGGACCGGGAGGGAGCAATCTCAGCGTCTATAGAAATGACAGACCGGGAGCGTGGCTGGGAGACGAGGGTGAGGGGAGGTGTTCTGTGGTAAACGTCAGGTTTCAGACTTGGCCCGAGAGGTAGACAGCGACGGCATCCTCTGAGAAAGATTTTATAGAAGGAAAAAGCAATGATGAGATGTGAGTTCAGTGTTTGCCGTATTAGGTTTGAATTTGAGGTGTCTATAGCTTAGCGATCTGTAAGTGTCTAATTTTCTGTTGGAAGTAAGGGTCTGAGCCCAAGATTGGAGTCTGGGCATCTGTACCTAGACACTAATCAGAGTCCTCAGTACAGAGAACGTCAGGGAGGGAGAATGTGTAGAAGAGGATGTAGGCGAGAACCTTCTTTAAAAACTATTGGTTGATTGATTGATTTTTGACTGTGCTGGGTCTTCCCGAATCAGGGATGGAACTCTGGTCTCCTGCCCTGGCAGACAGATTCTTAACCACTGAACCCCCGGGGGAGCCCAGGAGAGAATCTTGGGTCGCACCAACATTCAGTGTGTGAGTGAAAGAAGAGAAGGCGTAAAGGCATAAAGAGTAGGTGTAGGGACGGGAACGTGATTCTGCAGAAGTCGAGGAAGGAGGCTGGAGAGGGAGGGGGCGATCAGTGTCGGGGATACAGAGAAAACTAGTTCGATAAGGACTGGCAGCTATGAACAAGAGCAGTTGTAGTTCATTTGGGAGAGTAAAGCCGAATTCCCGGGGACTAATTCCGTAACTTTCACCAATGGAAGGGGAAAACAGAGAAGGCAAGGGCACTCAGGTCACCCACGACTTCCTCCTCCTCGAAGCCTTTCAGGCCACACAGCACTGTCACAGCACTCTTTTTGTTATTATCGTTACCTTTCATAAGGTAGAAAGGGAAAGGAGTGGGAGAAAGCTTTGGACAGCCTTTGAAAGGGGCGAGGAGGGCAGTGGGCTCAGAGAGTGAACAGGGGCCTGCGTCACCCAGGGGCGCCGAGGGCCCTACTGGGGCTGATGCTCAGCTGG
>SJYA01037588.1:0-11347 GCA_006410615.1 Neotragus moschatus | reverse complement strand
AGTGGGAAGACACTTACATATGAGTCTTTAAACATCATTCATTCGATAGAAATTGCCTTGCCTGCTTAAAGACTGAACATATGATTTTATAAAATAGCTTTTTTGGTTATGACAATTAAAAAATCAATATTTTTCTTTCTTTTTGAACATTTAGATGTATCCAATTAAAACAGGCAATAGATGAAAATAAAAATGCTCTTCAAAAATTAAAAAAAGTAAGTATTATAGTTGGTCATGTTACTATTTTTTTTTTAAATCTATTTTTACCCAAATATTTTATTAAGTGGGAGTTCTTACGCCTAGAGTAGGTAGGTTCCTGGGTTCATATAAGTGTTGAAGTGTGAACCAGGGCCCCAAATACTGATAAAAGTTCAGCTGTGATGAACTCACCCAGCACTGAGGACTCGAAAGAACTTGGAAGAAGCTATTTTTATTATTGCATTGTGTAAGTTTTATGGTTTACAGTTTAGAATTGTTTTCATTTTAATCACACTGTGGGGAAGTAGATTATCTGGCCCAGAGGGTACAAGGTAGAGAAGCTTCCCGAATCACACAGCAGTTATGAGATCGGTGACTCTGCAGAAATGGGGGGCACTAGCCCCAGGGACAGAGGAACCGGGTGGGCTGTCGTCTATGGGGTCGCACAGAGTCGGACATGACTGAAGCAACTTAGCAGCAGCAGCAGCAGTAGAATTTTCTCTTGGCACTTCCATCAGGATCTCCTCTTTTCATATGAGCGTGAACTTGAGCGAAGTGTTCAGGGCCAGAGACTCTGACATCACATAGGGTGGAAGGCGCGCAGGAGTCGTCGCCCTGCCCGTGAGTGAGTCTCCTTTACAGCATTGGAGACAGGTGGTTTCTAAGCATCCCTTCTGAATTTCTCCAGGGATGAAAAACTGTAATTCAGGAGACTGGCTGACCCTAAATTGGAAACCCTGACCACTGGGGCTTGCAAAGGTGTAGCAGTTTTCCCAGTGTCTCACTGCCAGCAGGCGACAGAACCTGGACTTGGCACCTGTCTTTTTAACTCCGAAGCCAGTCCTCTGTCTGGAACCTGTCCCTTACTGGCTGTAGAGGGTCTGCAATACCTAGCAACACAACAAAACAAATTAGAGGTATAACTTTAATATGCCATTTGATTTCATGTTCCAGCATAATCTACCTTTCTTTTAAACTTGTTTAACTAAGATAGGCATAGTCTCATATTGATATTTGCTTTGCCTTATATCACTTATTGGAGTTTTTTTTTTTCTATTACAAAAAAAACAATAAAAATGGAATTTTTTTTTTTTTTTTAGTGAAGTAGACTTATATTCTCTCATAGGCTGATGAACCTGCGCCTGTGGGAAATTACTATCAGAAGAAAGAAGAGGAGCACAATCTTTTAGATAAGCTCACCCACCAACTGCAGGAGCTTGCTGTGTCTATACGCAGAGAAAATGTCACTGAGTATGCACCCTTCCTTCCTTTCTTCCTTTCAAATATTGTATCACCAGCAGTTTAAATGTTTTATTCAGAATAAGGTTGCATATAGATAAAACTGTAATGGTATAATCTGTCAACAGTTACTTGTTGTATATAGAAGAAGTAGAAGCCATGATCTCTCAGGTAGTTCATAAGCTAGTTGGGGGAGCAAAACAGAGGTGTGAAAAGCTCAGTAAACAGACGTTCGAAAGTAAGGGTCATGCCTTTAATGTCAGGGTTGATATATAAAAACAAACAAAATTATCTGAATTATCTATTTGCTTATTTCCTCCTTTGATAAATATTCTTTTAAAAATGGAAGCAGAAACAGGCATTCTTTTCCTGATGGAGTGGATGTTAGTAATAGGCTTTGTAAAGTGGAAAGAAAACTTGCTGGTGTAAACAAACCCAATTCCTAGGGAGATAAAAAGGGAAAAGTCAACTGTTTAGACTCTTCAGATGCTGTTCCCATACTTTTACACTGTATTTGGGGAAAAAAACACTAAAGAATATATTTTTAGAAGGTTTCTAGGATTTCCATTGATTTCCAGTGCTGAGAATGACAAAGTGGCTGGTATTGGACTTAACCTTCCTACCAAAAAAACACTGAAGAATCTGGATAAAATATACAAAATGGCTTTCTGAACTCAGTGAGCATCAGCTGAGCAGGGCTGATATCCTTAATACAGAGAGACACAAGAGGTGACTCCTGGATTCACCCAGACCCTCTCCTTGGCAATAGTTTATGGGCTGTGTGTGATGCAGGAAAGTAGATCCCAGACAGAGAGCAGCAGTCTCTCTGGGCTCCAGAGGTCAAATTCTGGAGTTGCTGGGACCTAGTGGTCCGGTTCGGAGAAGGCAGTGGCACCCCACTCCAGTACTCTTGCCTGGAAACTCCCATGGACGGAGGAGCCTGGTGCACTACAGTCCATGGGGTCACTGAGAGTTGGACACGACTCAGTGACTTCACTTTCACTTTCCACTTTCATGCACTGGAGAAGGAAATGGCAGCCCACTCCAGTGTTCTTGCCTGGAGAATCCCAGGGACTGCGGAGCCTGGTGGGCTGCCGTCTATGGGGTCGCAGAGTCAGACATGACTGAAGCGACTTAGCAGCAGCAGCAGCAGCGGTCCAGTGGTTAAGACTTTACCTTCCAGTGCAGGGAGCTGAGATCCCACATGCCTTGGGGCCAAAACCCCAAAACAGAAAACATAAACAGTATTGTAACAGTTTCAATAAAGACTTTAAAAATGATCCACATAAAAAAGAAAAGGTCTTAAAAGTTCTGGAGTTGCTGCGGCTCCTGGGACATGTGGGGAGAGGGAAAAGACTTGCAGAGAGACAACTCCAGAAATTTGAGGGGACTCCTGGGCTACACAGAGCTGGAATCCAGAAGGCCTGGCAGGAAGCACTTGCTGGGAAACTGAGAGCTTAAAAGACGCTGGAGGTCACAGAATCCTGGAAAAATGCTGGGCTTTATACCCAGCTAGAGCACAGAGACCTTGGTGGATGCTTCATGCATCTGGCTAGAGAGCACGTAAGACCCACGTCTAGGAGTAAGGGGTACAGAGTACACCCTAATGTTCAAAACTGTGATCCTGAAATACAGACAGAACTGAAGGAAGTCTTTCACCACAAAACCCAAAACCAGACCTGAACAGGAAAAAGGTAACAGGACAAAATTCACTACTTACTAAAGGATGACAACATAATCCAGAGTCTCTAAATATATCATCCACAATGTGCAGTAATTATTAAAAATAATGACTAGAAATGCAAAAAAAGTAGGGGAAAATAAGTAATAGATAATTAAGCAGTGACAGTCAATAAAAACAGACCCAGATTTGAACTAGACAGTAGAGTAATCTGACTGGGCTTTTTAAACAATATGATTAATATGTTAAAGAAAATAGAAGAAAAGATGGATGAAATGGGAAAAGAATATTTTAAGAGAATTCAAATGTAGAAAATAATCAAATGAACATTCTACAACTGTACAATATAATACCTGATAGAATAATGGCTGGGAGCTTTCTAAGTCTGATTCAATATATAGCTTCAAAAAGGTAGAAAATGTCTTATAATAAAGAGAAAAAATAATCAGTGGAAACCTAGGTGACCCAGATGTGAAAATTAGCACACCAGAACTATCAAAGAACTATTTTCAGTGTGTTAAGGAATTTGTTGGAGAGATAGGCAGGTTGGTTGGTTAGAGAGGATCTTAAGGAGAGAAATGAAAACTAATACAGACCAAAAATGGAAACTCTGAACCTAAAAAACACAGTATACAAAAATGTTTTTTTTTTTAATTGGTGGTTTGACAGATAACTAGATACAATAGAGGAAGAGATTAGCGAACCCAAACACTGAGCAATGAAAAACTTTCAAGCTCGTGCACAAAAAGAAAAAAAGAATGAAAAGAACAGAACATAGGACTGGTTTAGGACATGGTCAAAAGTTACAACCCACGTGTAATTGAAGTCCCAGAAGGGGCGGAGAGAGAGGATGGAGCACAGGAAATATGTAAATAAAACTTTAGTTGAGATTTTTAAAAAAAATTATTGATTCAGTGATCCAAGAAGCTCAGACAACCCCAAACAATAAATATATAGAAACTACACATAGCTGTGTCAGTTAAACTGCTGGAAATTAATTATAATGGAAAATCATAAAAGCAGCCAGGGAAGTAAACATGTACAGCCAAACACTTCAAATTAAAGTTGACATCTTGTTAGAAAAAAAATACAGGTCAGAGGATAATGCAGTGACATCATAAAAGAATTGAAAGGAAAAAAAAAAAATCTGTCAACCCAGAATTCTGTATAGAGCAAAAGTATCTTTTAGAAGTTAAAGTGGAATGGAGACATTTTCAGACAGACAAAAGCTGAGGAAGTCCGTCAGATAAGAACTGAGGCATTTGCTATAGGAAGTCCTTCAGGCTAGAAGGAAATAATCCCACGTGAAAACTTGGATCTGCAAAAAGGAGTGAAAAGCCCTGGTATGTGGGTAAACAGAAAAGACTATATTTCTTCTCTAAATATCTTTTTAAAAAACACTTGACTGTGTAAAGCAAAATGTAAATTTGAGAATTTATGATATACAGTCAGTTTTCATTATTTACAGTAGTTATACCCCACAAAATTGTTGCAGACCCTGAATAGTGAATACTGCCCTGTAGCTTCTAGGAGAAGCTAGGTTCCTATGAAACAGTGAACAAAATGTTTTTTGTCAACTGAGTAATATACGTCTTGTTTTTTGTGTGTTTCTGTGTAAAGATACCTTATTTAATGTATATTATTGATTCATTAATATTGAACTCAGCCAACAGCCCTGTAATTTATGCCTGAAGAAATCTAATAACACACTGATTTTCTGCATTAGGTACATCACAGCTTTCTTCTGCTTGGGACCACTACATACCATTTCAGCACTGTGTTTGGGGGCCATTTAAGATAGCATAAATGGGTTGCAAGTAAAAGATTGGGAAAAGATATTCCATGCTTACCCTAACCAAAACAAGGTGATGCCGTTACAGTAATATCAGGTGAAATAGACTTTAAGGTCAAAACTAATTTAATAGATTAAGGCCTTTTATAGTAATAAAAGGACTGATTCAGTAGGAAGAAATTATCCTTAATGTGTAGGCATCTAATAGCCGCTTTACAACATATAAAGCAAAAATTGTCAGCACTACCGGGAAGCTGACGATATAATCCACAAACCTTAACCCCCTAATTAAAAATGTTTGTAGAACACTGTATCCCACTGGGTAATACACATTTCTTCCAAGTGCGTATATAACATTAACCAAANGTATTATATTGGCTATGGGTTTGTCATAAGTAGCTTTTATTATGTTGAGATATGTTCCCTCTACACCCGCTTTGGTAAGCGCTTTTATAATGAGTGGATGTTGAATTTTATCAAATGCTCTTTCTGCATTTGTTGAGATGATCACGTGGTTTTTTGTCTCTTCTTTCTTTGATGAGGCATATCGCATTGTCTTCTGGGCTGAATCCTGGGTTTGTGGAATTTCAGAGCTATGGAAGCAGTTAAAAGTCCAGTGCTTTCCTTATTTTAGAATTAGGAGACTGAAGCCCAGAGTCACTTGTCTTCAGAGTTTTGATTACCATACCTTGTACCCTAGATCTTGCTGTGAGGATCACCCAAGCTAATGAGTGGGAAGACACTTACATATGAGTCTTTAAACATCATTCATTCGATAGAAATTGCCTTGCCTGCTTAAAGACTGAACATATGATTTTATAAAATAGCTTTTTTGGTTATGACAATTAAAAAATCAATATTTTTCTTTCTTTTTGAACATTTAGATGTATCCAATTAAAACAGGCAATAGATGAAAATAAAAATGCTCTTCAAAAATTAAAAAAAGTAAGTATTATAGTTGGTCATGTTACTATTTTTTTTTTAAATCTATTTTTACCCAAATATTTTATTAAGTGGGAGTTCTTACGCCTAGAGTAGGTAGGTTCCTGGGTTCATATAAGTGTTGAAGTGTGAACCAGGGCCCCAAATACTGATAAAAGTTCAGCTGTGATGAACTCACCCAGCACTGAGGACTCGAAAGAACTTGGAAGAAGCTATTTTTATTATTGCATTGTGTAAGTTTTATGGTTTACAGTTTAGAATTGTTTTCATTTTAATCACACTGTGGGGAAGTAGATTATCTGGCCCAGAGGGTACAAGGTAGAGAAGCTTCCCGAATCACACAGCAGTTATGAGATCGGTGACTCTGCAGAAATGGGGGGCACTAGCCCCAGGGACAGAGGAACCGGGTGGGCTGTCGTCTATGGGGTCGCACAGAGTCGGACATGACTGAAGCAACTTAGCAGCAGCAGCAGCAGTAGAATTTTCTCTTGGCACTTCCATCAGGATCTCCTCTTTTCATATGAGCGTGAACTTGAGCGAAGTGTTCAGGGCCAGAGACTCTGACATCACATAGGGTGGAAGGCGCGCAGGCGTCGTCGCCCTGCCCGTGAGTGAGTCTCCTTTACAGCATTGGAGACAGGTGGTTTCTAAGCATCCCTTCCGAATTTCTCCAGGGATGAAAAACTGTAATTCAGGAGACTGGCTGACCCTAAATTGGAAACCCTGACCACTGGGGCTTGCAAAGGTGTAGCAGTTTTCCCAGTGTCTCACTGCCAGCAGGCGACAGAACCTGGACTTGGCACCTGTCTTTTTAACTCCGAAGCCAGTCCTCTGTCTGGAACCTGTCCCTTACTGGCTGTAGAGGGTCTGCAATACCTAGCAACACAACAAAACAAATTAGAGGTATAACTTTAATATGCCATTTGATTTCATGTTCCAGCATAATCTACCTTTCTTTTAAACTTGTTTATCTAAGATAGGCATAGTCTCATATTGATATTTGCTTTGCCTTATATCACTTATTGGAGTTTTTTTTTTCTATTACAAAAAAAACAATAAAAATGGAATTTTTTTTTTTTTTTTAGTGAAGTAGACTTATATTCTCTCATAGGCTGATGAACCTGCGCCTGTGGGAAATTACTATCAGAAGAAAGAAGAGGAGCACAATCTTTTGGATAAGCTCACCCACCAACTGCAGGAGCTTGCTGTGTCCATACGCAGAGAAAATGTCACTGAGTATGCGCCCTTCCTTCCTTTCTTCCTTTCAAATATTGTATCACCAGCAGTTTAAATGTTTTATTCAGAATAAGGTTGCATATAGATAAAACTGTAATGGTATAATCTGTCAACAGTTACTTGTTGTATATAGAAGAAGTAGAAGCCATGATCTCTCAGGTAGTTCATAAGCTAGTTGGGGGAGCAAAACAGAGGTGTGAAAAGCTCAGTAAACAGACGTTCGAAAGTAAGGGTCATGCCTTTAATGTCAGGGTTGATATATAAAAACAAAATTATCTGAATTATCTATTTGCTTATTTCCTCCTTTGATAAATATTCTTTTAAAAATGGAAGCAGAAACAGGCATTCTTTTCCTGATGGAGTGGATGTTAGTAATAGGCTTTGTAAAGTGGAAAGAAAACTTGACGGTGTAAACAAACCCAATTCATAGGGAGATAAAAAGGGAAAAGTCAACTGTTTAGACTCTTCAGATGCTGTTCCCATACTTTTACACTGTATTTGGGGAAAAAAACACTAAAGAATATATTTTTAGAAGGTTTCTAGGATTTCCATTGATTTCCAGTGCTGAGAATGACAAAGTGGCTGGTATTGGACTTAACCTTCCTACCAAAAAAACACTGAAGAATCTGGATAAAATATACAAAATGGCTTTCTGAACTCAATGAGCATCAGCTGAGCAGGGCTGATATCCTTAATACAGAGAGACACAAGAGATGACTCCTGTATTCACCCAGACCCTCTCCTTGGCAATAGTTTATGGGCTGTGTGTGATGCAGGAAAGTAGATCCCAGAGAGAGAGCAGCAGTCTCTCTGGGCTCCAGAGATCAAATTCTGGAGTTGCTGGGACCTAGTGGTCCAGTTCGGAGAAGGCAGTGGCACCCCACTCCAGTACTCTTGCCTGGAAACTCCCATGGATGGAGGAGCCTGGTGCACTGCAGTCTATGGGGTCACTGAGAGTTGGACACGACTCAGTGACTTCACTTTCACTTTCCACTTTCATGCACTGGAGAAGGAAATGGCAGCCCACTCCAGTGTTCTTGCCTGGAGAATCCCAGGGACTGCGGAGCCTGGTGGGCTGCCGTCTATGGGGTCGCAGAGTCAGACATGACTGAAGCGACTTAGCAGCAGCAGCAGCAGCGGTCCAGTGGTTAAGACTTTACCTTCCAGTGCAGGGAGCTGAGATCCCACATGCCTTGGGGCCAAAACCCCAAAACAGAAAACATAAACAGTATTGTAACAGTTTCAATAAAGACTTTAAAAATGATCCACATAAAAAAGAAAAGGTCTTAAAAGTTCTGGAGTTGCTGCGGCTCCTGGGACATGTGGGGAGAGGGAAAAGACTTGCAGAGAGACAACTCCAGAAATTTGAGGGGACTCCTGGGCTACACAGAGCTGGAATCCAGAAGGCCTGGCAGGAAGCACTTGCTGGGAAACTGAGAGCTTAAAAGACGCTGGAGGTCACAGAATCCTGGAAAAATGCTGGGCTTTATACCCAGCTAGAGCACAGAGACCTTGGTGGATACTTCATGCATCTGGCTAGAGAGCACGTAAGACCCACGTCTAGGAGTAAGGGGTACAGAGTACACTCTAATGTTCAAAACTGTGATCCTGAAATACAGACAAACTAAAGGAAATCTTTCCCCACAAAACCTAAAACCAGACCTGAACAGGAAAAAGGTAACAGGACAAAATTCACTACTTACTAAAGGATGACAACATAATCCAGAGTCTCTAAATATATCATCCACAATGTGCAGTAATTATTAAAAATAATGACTAGAAATGCAAAAAAAGTAGGGGAAAATAAGTAATAGATAATTAAGCAGTGACAGTCAATAAAAACAGACCCAGATCTGAACTAGACAGTAGAGTAATCTGACTGGGCTTTTTAAACAATATGATTAATATGTTAAAGAAAATAGAAGAAAAGATGGATGAAATGGGAAAAGAATATTTTAAGAGAATTCAAATGTAGAAAATAATCAAATGAACATTCTACAACTGTACAATATAATACCTGATAGAATAATGGCTGGGAGCTTTCTAAGTCTGATTCAATATATAGCTTCAAAAAGGTAGAAAATGTCTTATAATAAAGAGAAAAAATAATCAGTGGAAACCTAGGTGACCCAGATGTGAAAATTAGCACACCAGAACTATCAAAGAACTATTTTCAGTGTGTTAAGGAATTTGTTGGAGAGATAGGCAGGTTGGTTGGTTAGAGAGGATCTTAAGGAGAGAAATGAAAACTAATACAGACCAAAAATGGAAACTCTGAACCTAAAAAACACAGTATACAAAAATGTTTTTTTTTTTAATTGGTGGTTTGACAGATAACTAGATACAATAGAGGAAGAGATTAGCGAACCCAAACACTGAGCAATGAAAAACTTTCAAGCTCGTGCACAAAAAGAAAAAAAGAATGAAAAGAACAGAACATAGGACTGGTTTAGGACATGGTCAAAAGTTACAACCCACGTGTAATTGAAGTCCCAGAAGGGGCGGAGAGAGAGGATGGAGCACAGGAAATATGTAAATAAAACTTTAGTTGAGATTTTTAAAAAAAATTATTGATTCAGTGATCCAAGAAGCTCAGACAACCCCAAACAATAAATATATAGAAACTACACATAGCTGTGTCAGTTAAACTGCTGGAAATTAATTATAATGGAAAATCATAAAAGCAGCCAGGGAAGTAAACATGTACAGCCAAACACTTCAAATTAAAGTTGACATCTTGTTAGAAAAAAAATACAGGTCAGAGGATAATGCAGTGACATCATAAAAGAATTGAAAGGAAAAAAAAAAAATCTGTCAACCCAGAATTCTGTATAGAGCAAAAGTATCTTTTAGAGGTTAAAGTGGAATGGAGACATTTTCAGACAGACAAAAGCTGAGGAAGTCCATCAGATAAGAACTGAGGCATTTGCTATAGGAAGTCCTTCAGGCTAGAAGGAAATAATCCCACATGAAAACTTGGATCTGCAAAAAGGAGTGAAAAGCCCTGGTATGTGGGTAAACAGAAAAGACTATATTTCTNAATCTGTCAACCCAGAATTCTGTATAGAGCAAAAGTATCTTTTAGAAGTTAAAGTGGAATGGAGACATTTTCAGACAGACAAAAGCTGAGGAAGTCCGTCAGATAAGAACTGAGGCATTTGCTATAGGAAGTCCTTCAGGCTAGAAGGAAATAATCCCACGTGAAAACTTGGATCTGCAAAAAGGAGTGAAAAGCCCTGGTATGTGGGTAAACAGAAAAGACTATATTTCTTCTCTAAATATCTTTTTAAAAAACACTTGACTGTGTAAAGCAAAATGTAAATTTGAGAATTTATGATATACAGTCAGTTTTCATTATTTACAGTAGTTATACCCCACAAAATTGTTGCAGACCCTGAATAGTGAATACTGCCCTGTAGCTTCTAGGAGAAGCTAGGTTCCTATGAAACAGTGAACAAAATGTTTTTTGTCAACTGAGTAATATACGTCTTGTTTTTTGTGTGTTTCTGTGTAAAGATACCTTATTTAATGTATATTATTGATTCATTAATATTGAACTCAGCCAACAGCCCTGTAATTTATGCCTGAAGAAATNATTGTTGCAGACCCTGAATAGTGAATACTGCCCTGTAGCTTCTAGGAGAAGCTAGGTTCCTATGAAACAGTGAACAAAATGTTTTTTGTCAACTGAGTAATATACGTCTTGTTTTTTGTGTGTTTCTGTGTAAAGATACCTTATTTAATGTATATTATTGATTCATTAATATTGAACTCAGCCAACAGCCCTGTAATTTATGCCTGAAGAAATCTAATAACACACTGATTTTCTGCATTAGGTACATCACAGCTTTCTTCTGCTTGGGACCACTACATACCATTTCAGCACTGTGTTTGGGGGCCATTTAAGATAGCATAAATGGGTTGCAAGTAAAAGATTGGGAAAAGATATTCCATGCTTACCCTAACCAAAACAAGGTGATGCCGTTACAGTAATATCAGGTGAAATAGACTTTAAGGTCAAAACTAATTTAATAGATTAAGGCCTTTTATAGTAATAAAAGGACTGATTCAGTAGGAAGAAATTATCCTTAATGTGTAGGCATCTAATAGCCGCTTTACAACATATAAAGCAAAAATTGTCAGCACTACCGGGAAGCTGACGATATAATCCACAAACCTTAACCCCCTAATTAAAAATGTTTGTAGAACACTGTATCCCACTGGGTAATACACATTTCTTCCAAGTGCGTATATAACAT
>SJYA01037566.1:0-10016 GCA_006410615.1 Neotragus moschatus | reverse complement strand
TGGGAACCCAAATGGGAAACATCCCAAGGATCCACCAACTTGTCCTCAACTTGTTTCACATGCATAAACGCAAGTACGCGGGCATAGCGTTCGGCCGCAAAAAGGAATGAGAGAGGCCAGACACAAAAGGTAACATATTGCAGCTATCTAGAAAATGTAAGTTCATAGAGGGAAACAGGAGATTGGTAGTTGTCTGAGCCTGGTTGCAGTGAGGGGGGAAATGGAAAAGGACCGATTCCTGGCATGGGGTTTCCTTTAGCAGTGATGATTTATTTAGGGGCAACAGAGAGAATGGCTGAAAAGCATTGTGAATGTACCAAATGCCTGTGACATTCACCACAACAGTGCAATAATATTTTTTAAACATAAAAAGTGCTTATAGGCTTAAGACTTCTGCAAATAGATTGGGAATTGATGTCAACAAATGCTGGGCTTCCTTTGTGGCTCAGCTGGTAAAGAATCCACCCGCAATGCGGGNGGGCAACAGAGAGAATGGCTGAAAAGCATTGTGAATGTACCAAATGCCTGTGACATTCACCACAACAGTGCAATAATATTTTTTAAACATAAAAAGTGCTTATAGGCTTAAGACTTCTGCAAATAGATTGGGAATTGATGTCAACAAATGCTGGGCTTCCTTTGTGGCTCAGCTGGTAAAGAATCCACCCGCAATGCGGGAGACCTGGGTTTGATCCCTGGATTTGGAAGATCCACTGGAGAAGGGAATGGCTACCCACTCCAGTACTCTAGCCCGGAGAAGTCCATGGACCGTGAAGTCCATGGACCGTGTAGCCCACGGGGTTGCAAACAGTCGGACACGACTGAGTGACTTTCACTTTCACTTTTCAACAAATGCGTTTTCAACAAACGCATCCTTTAGGCAAACTTTTTGAGCATCACACCGGGCAACAAAAAAGAGGAATACGTGAAGATATCACTAAATACTATCATGTAAGAAACGAATCGCCAGTCTGTGTTCCACACAGGATGCTTGGGGCTGGTGCACGGGGATGATCCAGAGAGACGATATGGGGAGGGAGGTGGGAGGGGGGTTCAGGATTGGGAACTCATGGACACCCGTGGCGGATTCATGTCAATGTATGGCAAAACCAATACAGTACTGTAAAGTAAAATAAAGTAAAAAGAAAAGTTAAAGTAACTAAATGAATGAGTGAATGAATGAATAATAGATGCCCCTAGAGTGTTAAGGGAGCTGCTGAAGATAGCCAATAGATGTATTTGCCTCAAGAATTTTATTATTGAGGTGTTTCAGTGCTCCAGATCACAGCAGCCATTCTCCTACAATATCCCGTAGCGGGCCTAGGCACTCGGACATGGGCCTAGGCACTCGGACATATGGCTCATAAAGTTAAATTGAGTCTTTGTCACTTAGAAATGGGCTTGACAGCTTGGGACCCAGTGGACTCTCCCCGTTGAAAACATTGAGAATGAGTTAGGTAAAACAAAACAAGGCCGGTATAAGGGGTGAAGTCTATAATGCTTAAGTTCTGCATAGGGGAAGGTTGATTCTCTTCACTGTGTCTCCTACTAAAGGCCAGAAGTCTCAGATACCATCACTTGGGGGATGGAGTGGGTAAACATTTAAATAGATGAGTTTGGGACGGGGTGTCACTGTTTCGTGTAGAGCAGGTGATTAGCTCAGTCATGGAAAGAAGTCTGTCTTCATCTCTTGGAGCCTTGAAGTGAATTGGGGAGCCCTGATGAATCCCTTTCCAGCTCCTATTTTCACTCCTTCCACTCTCCAGTCTCCATTCTCGAGGCACCCATGTCAACTTGTATGTTCTTTTCTAAGTAACTTTAGCAACGTTAAAACCTCCAACTTCTCCTGCTGTCTCTCACAGGAGGTTGAAACAGGTGCTCGTGTGTGATCTATACACTTTATCTCGTTTTTCTTTGTATATAGAGAGAGACTTACAACTTACAAAGTTGACTTACAAAGTTCCAGGTGCACAGCAAGGTGACCCAGTTATACATATACGCATATATTATTTTTCAGTTTATTTTCCGTTATAGGTATTTCAAGAGTTTGACAAAGGAACTGCAGCTCCCCGTGCTATAGAGTAAAACTCGGTTGGTTGTTGCACATCCTTTTTTAAAATTAGAAATCTAGTACCCTTGCCTGGAAAATCCCATGGACGGAGGAGCCTGCTGGGCTGCAGCCCACGGGGTCGCCAAGAGTCGGACACGACTGAGTGACTTCACTTTCCCTTTTCGCTTTCATGCATTGGAGAAAGAGAGGGCAACCCACTCCAGTGTTCTTGCCTGGGGAATCCCAGGGACAGGGGAGCCTGGTGGGCTGCCGTCTATGGGGTCGCACAGAGGCGGACACGACTGCAGTGACTTAGCAGCAGCAGCAGCATTCTATTCATACTAAGTCAAACAAGTGCAATCAAAATCTCATAAATTGTTTAGTTAGGCAAACATTAACAAGCTTTCTAAAATACGTGTTATACATACTAGTGAGTAACTATTATTCACTTAATACTGTCGTACCATGAGTGGTCAACTGAAAAGTAATAGAATTCTGTACCACCAAAGCTACCATTTAATAGAAAAAGCGGACACACATCACAATTATCTTAGAATTTTTTGAAAACTGCCAAGTTATTGCTTTTATTCTCCAAAGCTACAGATATGTTGCTAAAGAGCAGCCATGCTTAAAATCAACTGGACCAAAGTGACCTTTTAGTTTTATCTAGTTTGTTTCATTTTTCCTATTTCCGTTTCAGTGCTCCCGTTTAATTCAGTTTATGCGTTCCAATTTCTCCATCTCTTACTTTGGATGTTCTTTCTCAAGCCTTTATTACCTTTTTAAAATAAGTGTATCTCTGATGAGCTGAGCTGACACAAGGTGGCAACCGGGGAACACACCCAGCTTCCCATACCCCAGGGTGCCACCTGTAGGGACACTGCCATGTTGTTTCTGCAATGGTGCAATGTAAAGGACAGAGAAGGCAACGGCACCCCACTCCAGTACTCTTGCCTGGAAAACCCCATGGACGGAGGAGCCTGCTGGGCTGCAGTCCATGGGGTCGCCAAGAGTCGGACACGACTGAGCGACGTCACTTCCACTTTCACGCATTGAAGGAAACGGCAACCCACTCCAGTACTCTTGCCTGGAGGATCCCAGGGATGGGGGGAGCCTGGTGGGCTGCCATCTATGGGGTCGCACAGAGTCGGACACGACTGAAGCGACTCAGCAGCAGCGGCAGCAATGTAAAGGAAGGGACTCCTGTGGGCTCAAGGTATGACCCGGGGCTGGAAGGCTTCCAGGCAATCCGAAAGCCCTGATCACTCATTGGACGGCGGTCATGCCAATCCTGGGCTCCTGGCAAATGAGCTGAGAGCTGGCTCTGGAGGAAGTGGTCCCGGTTGACCCTTGCAGCTCCGCCTACCGGCGCCAGCCCATCAGGGCCTTTCCCGCCTGTGCGCCGCCAGCTCAGCTTCGGTCTTGGTGGGGGGCGGGGGTCTGCGGTCTACCCCCTCACCATTCCTGTTGTGGGGCCCACACCAGCAGCTCGCAGAGTCCTGTTCCCTGTGCTGCCGACATCTCTGCTGTCCCCACCCCCACCCTGCGGTCCCGCTGCCCACAGCGTCTGCTCAGAGCCACGCTCAGCGGCCGCCATCTTCCCCGCAGACGTCACTGCGCGACGACCACTGTCTGGCTCGTCTCTCCTGCCATGTCTGCCGCCGAGGAGCACGACTGGCTCCCAGGGGGCCCGGATAGAGCTGGTGGCGGGGCGGGCCGCGACCCCAGTCTCCTTGGGGTCCCAGCATCGGCTTCGGAGGGGACGGAAGGAGTCGAGGAGGCCACGGCTCTTCTGGCCTCCTTGGAGGTCTCCAGAGCCCTGCCCGGGGAGCAGGGTTGGCCCCAGGCCGCAGTGGAACAGGAATGTGGTAGAGAGCCGTTGGAGGAGGAGGAGGAGATGGAGGACGAGGGTGAGACTGATTCGCAGTTGGAGGATGTAGCGGAGGAGGAGGCGCCCCTGTCTGGAGAGGGCGAGGAAGGGGAGGACACAGAAGAGGAGGACGAGGATGAGCAGGAGGGTGCGGCAGCGGCTACAGGCCTCGGGTTCTCTGTGGAGACCTTTGGGCCCCTGTTCTGGAGTCACGTCGACTCCTCTCTACAGTATCTCCATGACAACAAACATCTCCTGTTCCGGCCTCCCGCTGACCGCCTGATGGGCAGGGGCCGCTCCCAGCCACCCTCGGATCCTGGAGAAGGTCCGGTGCCTCCTCAGGAGCAGGAAACCCTGGGAGAGGGCGACAAAGTCTTGCAGGGTGAGTACCCGGTGGGGGGCGCTCCGCCCTGGGAGCTGCGGGATCCTGCGGAGGGGGTTGCATCCTAGAAGGCAGAGGAACCAGCGGTGGAGGCCGAGTTCTGGGCGAGGAAGGCCTGACGGCTGCCTCTGAGACTGGGAGGGTTGAGGCGTGTGGTCGCGGAGGGGCCGAGGCGGGCAAGTGGTGGCTGAGCCTTCAGGCCCTTGTGGGGCCATCGAGCTCAAAGGCAGGTCTCTGGCAGTCACACAGTCGGTCAAAACTCTCAAAAACCTCCGGGCACGATTTGCACAAGTGGAAGCCCCGTTCTATAGACCTTCACGGTCTCAAGGAAAAGCAGGCTGCCTTCTACCAAGCTAGAGGCAAGCAAGTGGCATCCCTCCCTTTTGGTCAACGGCTTTCAAGAATGTGAATATTCTCGGTAGGAGGATCCAAGAAAATGATGCCCCAGCACAGGGGCACTTTTCAGCGAGTGAGGAGTCTGTGAGCATCCCCATAGAATTTGTCTCTAAATCAAGCGAACATTTTTTCCATTGAGGTTCCGACAGACGCATAGAAAATGGTATCAGTATCAAATGATTTGGATCCCTTCTCCAAAGGGGCCAGAAATAACCAGAGAGATCTGTGTGAGATCTCCTGGGAAAAGAGGAAAAACGTTTGGGAAAATTGTCAAGCAGCAGACATGATGGGGGCTAGAACTGTATCCAGGTATTATTTGTTTTTTCTTTTATTAAGCCCATTTCTCTCCCAGCAGGCCTAGACTCTGCTGCTGATTTTAAGGTGGGATATTTTCCCTGCCAACTTTTGACCCCAGTGTCTGCGTCATTCTGCCCTAATGATGAGGGTGAGGATGAGTATGAAACCACTGAGGAAGAGGAAGAGGATGGAGATGAACAACCTGAAGGACTCTAAATGGATGTGGTCTCAGCAAAGAGCAGCTCTGGATAAGACAGGTATTATCACATAGGCTTTAGTATGACATATCCCTTCCTGCCACATACCTGTTACTAACAGCTTTATATTTTTTTAGTTTTTCTTCTGTAAAGTAAATAGGAAAACGGTTGAAATTAAACTTTAGAAAAAGAGTTTATTGTTCCTAATGTATTCTAGATAATGTGGGAGGCAGTATGTTCTGAAATGTATTTCCTTTATAGCCACAAGTCCTTTGTCCTGTAGCTTTAAGTCTACTACAGATAGGAAGTTTATCAGACCTGGAAATGGAGACCAGTGCTTCTTTAGAAAATAGTCTCCAGAAGCGGCAGCTAAAGTGACTAGGCCATGCATTAGCCGTGTCATCATCGCCTGGCCACAGAATTGTAGGCTCTTGTACTGATGAGGGCTTTGAGAAAGTGATTCCTTACTAAGCAGTAAGACGCTAAGGGTTTCAAGAGAACTGCATTTCAGGATTAATTCACAAATATTAGCTCAATTTAGAGTTTTTATTCAAAAGAAAAGAAAAGAAAACTACTCTTAGTAATATTATTGGTTATCCCTGAGTTGGTCATTAAATCTGTGTTTCTCTTTCCTCTATTCATTCATCTTTTAGCCTCTCTCACTCACTCTCTGGCTCTTTCTCGGTTTTCATGCATGTGGATGTTTGACAAAGCCTCATTCCCCTTTTACCACATGTGGAAACTGCAGGTCTGGAAATATAAGGGGTTTATGATTTGTGCAAGGGAACACCAGTCTCTGAGGTGGAATGACTTATTTAAATCACAGTGTGGCCTTTCAAGGAAACGGCAAGCATTTATAGTGGCGGGCAAGAGGGAGATAAGTTTTGCGTGAGAAGTGATGTGCACCGTGATCACCAAGGGTCTGGGTTACAGGAAGAAAACATTTTGTTTTCTCCTTGCTGAGAAAATAGATGGACATAGTATGGACTCATATTTAGAAAGTCACCGGTGCATTTATTGAGGTACAATTGTTAACTGGCTCTTATTTCATCCTACAGTGAGAAGGCATAGAAAGAAGCAGACAGCAAAAGAAGAGATCAGTTTGTTCTTCATGGATATTCTTGTTTTCTTTAGCCTGAAATACTAATTTTGTTTCAAAGTTTCAACATCCCAAAATGATGTTCGCTACTGACATCTTACTTTACTCTTAACCTTTTAACAGATAATTTGATAGTGTTGTTCACATTGGAAATAAAAGCTTGTTCGGAAGTAATAAGCTGTAGTGTTTGTTTTTTTCACATAAATAACACTGACTCAAATCTATCATTGTTCTACTTATTTTGGCCCACCTTACTGTCACTGAANTTCAAAGTTTCAACCCCCCCAAATGATATTAACTACTGACATCTGACTTTACTCGTACCTTTTAACAGATAATTTGATAGGATCGTTCACATTGGAAATAAAAGCTTGTTCGGAAGTAATAAGCTGTAGCGTTTCTGTTTTTCACATAAATGACACTGACTCAAATCTATCATTGTTCTATTTATTGTGGCCCACCTTACTGTCACTGAAAGGGGTTTCTTTGAGCTATTTGTCAAGCCTGTTTTAAATCCTTGTACTGCAGCCCCCAATAAATTAGAAGATAAGGTGGTAAATAATTTGTGTGATGGTGCCCTAGCCTCTCCTATATTTTATTGAAAGAAACTGAGGGATGACCTAGCTTGCCTGGAACAGCAGCATCAGCATCAGCTGAGAACTTGTTTGCAACGCACACTCTCAGACCCTGCTCCAGAGCTACTCAGTTGGAAATCCTGAGGCTAGGCCGCTAGCCATCAGGGTTTTGCAGTCCTCCAGGTGCTACTGAAGCACACTGAAGTTTCAGAACCACTGGTTTAGAGCAGTGGGGGAAAGGTTTACCACACCCACTGCAGGATCATCCTTAGTTCACTGACCTGCTGCCGTCGTAGGTAAACTAAACAGGGTGGTAAAATCTGGACTTAGGAAGACACTAGAATTCTCAGGGGGTTGAGACAGACAGCAGTCTTGGAGGAGTGTGTTAGTATTCTAAGGTTGCCAGAACAAATTACCACAAACTAGACAGATTAAAACAACAGAAATAAATTCTCTCACAGTTCTGGAAGCCAGAAATCTGAGGTCAATATATAGGAAATTGTCGTCCCTTCCAGAGCCTCTGAGGGAGAAGCTGTTTCACGCCTCTCTCCTAGTTTCTGGTGGTTGCTGTCAATTTTTGGCGTCTCCGTCATCACATAGCGTTTTCCCCTGTCTGGTTCTTGTCCTTTCTCTTCTCATAAGGGTATCAGTCTTGCTGAATGAAGGACCCACCCTAATCCAGTATGACCTCATCTTAACTATTACACCTGCAAATATCCTAGTTCCAAAGAAATTCACATTTCAGGTTCAAGGGGTAGAACTTCAACATATCTTTTTAGGGGGACAAAATACAGCTTATAACAAGGGCCAAAGATTCAGGGGTGGAAGTGACAAATAGATAAAACCTACTTCTGAAAGGATAAAGGCATTATGATATCGTACAAACGTGACGTTTAAAAACATGCAACAGTTCTTATATTGATTATAGGTTCATATATTTGTAGTAAAAGGTATACATAGGAGTGATGCGTACATATGTAGCTTGCAGAAAGGTGTGTATGAAAACAACCTTATTTAGGATAGTGGTTAAATCTTCAGTAGAGGGAGAATTCAACTGGGGAGAGGTATAATGGGTTTAAAGTTTATTTGTAATCTTTTGTTTTTAAGATGAGTGATGGTTGCATGGGTGTAGTAATCTCTGTACCTTTGTCTAGGTCTGAAATATCTCCTCATCTAAAGAAAATTGAAAGGAGAAATGGGCCTAATATCTGGACCTTATTGATAGAAAAATATAAAGTGCTATTTGAGCAGAGTAGAGGGTCAGAGGAGAGTACCAGGGTTTTGAGGGTAGAAGGCCTTATTCTATATTTAGTTAGAATAAAACTATATAGCACTTGAATGCTTGCTCTTTAGCAGCAATACCTTTCCCTGTTTTCTGTGCTAGTTCTTCTCATATCCTTGAGTATATTAACATTACTTATTAAGGTTTCTCCCCAACTCCCTAAAGTGTGAGCTTCTGAATAGTTGAGAACTTACAGGCTTCTATTTGTCTCTTCTAAAGCATTGTGGTTTCTTCTTCATGGATGCTTGATAAAGGTTTGTTTTCTCACCTCCTCCCACCTATCTATAAAGGAACCTGTTTCCAGACCCTGATAAGAGGGTTATTTTGAGACGTTAGTCTGCCATCTGATAGGTGAGATGGCTGTCCAGATAAAATCGTATTCCTTGCCTCAACACCTTATCTCTGGTTCATTGGCCCATCGTGCAGGGAGCAGAGCAAGCTTGGGCTCAGGAACAGTTCAGCTGTACCTGTTGTGGATTAGTCGTTAAGTCATGTCCTCTTCTTTAGTGACCCCCATATACTGTAGCTTGCAAGGCTCCCCTGATCATGGAATTTCCCAGGCAAGAATACTGGAGTGGGTTGCCATTTCCTTCTCCAGGGGATCCTCCTGACCCAGGGATCAAGCTTGCATCTCAGCATTGGCAGGTGGATTCTTTATTGCTGAGCCAGCAGGGAAGCCCCTCAATTTGACTAGGTAATCTCAATTATCTTTCAAAATGGTTGTACCGGTTTATATTCCCAATAGCAGAACATGAGAATTCTACTTGCTCCACATTCTTGCCTACTTAGAGCATAATTACTGTCATTATCTTTTTTAAGTCATAAGTTTTTGTTTTGTTGTTAATATTTATTTGACCGCACTGGGTCTTCATTGTGGCATGTGAGATCTCTGTTTCAGTGCACATTGTGGCACGTGGGCTCAGGAGTTGCAGCTCTCTAGTTGTGAGACATGGGCTTAGCTGCTCAGCAGCATGTGGGATCTTAATTCCCTGTGTGCATGTATGATTAGTCATTAAGTTGTGTCTGACCCTTTGAGACCCATTGGACTGTAGTCCTCCAGGCCCCTAAATCCCCCAGTATTGGGATTCTCCAGGCAGTAATACTGGAGTGGGTTGCCATGCCCTCCTCCAGGAGATCTTCCTGACCCAGGACTCGAAGGTGCATCTCCTCTGTCTCCTGCATTGAAGGAGGATTCCTTTTACCCACTCACTAGCTGTCGGGAAAGCCCCTTAGTTCCCTGACCAGTGACCAAACATGCTTTTCCTGCATTGCCAGGCAGGTTCTTAACCATCAACAGCCAGGGAAGTCCCAGCAATATATACTATATGATGCCATTTTTAAGGCCTCCCTGGTGGCTTAGATGGTAAAGAATCTGCTTGCAGTGCAGGAGACCTGGGTTCAATCTCTGTGTCAGGCTGTCCTCTGGAGAAGGGAATGGCTAACCACTCCAGCATTCTTGGGGCTTCCTTGTGGCTCAGATGGTAAAGAATCTGCCTGCAATGCAGGAGATCTGGGTTTGATCCCTGGGTCAGGGAGAACCACTGGAGAAGGGAATAGCAACCTCACTCCAGTATTCTTGCCTGGAGAAGTTACAGAATTAAAAATTGGTGTGCATAAATAGATGATACGAGTATACAAAACAACTGGGGGTATGAAGAAAAAGAGTGAGAGACTTTGGGGTGGCCATTTTTATTTAACTCAGGTAGTTACAATTTAAAGAACTATTTTCCTGAATAATACCACATAACTGGCATAATCAGGAGGGTGGGAAGCGAGGAAGCCACTGGGCTACTCTGTTTCTGCTGAGACCATCACAGATTTTGGCTGCGAGACCACACTGACTCCTTCTCCATCTATACAGTCAAAGT
>SJYA01037553.1:0-11105 GCA_006410615.1 Neotragus moschatus | reverse complement strand
AACAAACAATTGCCAAGGGAATCCCTCTTTAGAAGTTGTAGCTTGAGAATAGAGAAAGGTGGAAAACTAGAGGGCGTACAGGTACTACTTTGGAAAAAGGGACTATTCCATGGAAAAGATTTTGTGTGATGCTCTGTGAACAGTTGGAAGAGTGAGTTCAATGTGACTCTGTGAGAAGAATACAATATGACTTGAGAATATAAACAAAAATATGTTTTGAACAGTGCCCTTGATAGGTTGTCGGTATCAAAGTTCTACAAGTGCATTCATTGTTTTTTAAAGGTTTCTTTATTTTTTCTTCCTTATGTGGGCTATATTAAATTTTTTATTGATTTTTTTACAATGCTGCTTCTGTTCTACGTTACGGTTTTTTGGTCACAAGGCACGTGAGATTTTAGTTTGAAAGCCAGGAATAGATCCCATGTCCCAGCACTGAAAGGCAGAGTTCTAACCACTAGACAGCCAGAGAAGTTCCTAGACGTGTATTCACTTCCATAAAGCATTACATTTAAAGACATTCTAAAACAACTGATACATAAGAACATCGTCAACTGGTGCATTGATTGTGGTGTTGAAACATTTGGAAATAAGCTCAGTGTTCTAGTAACTGAAATGACCCTGGTGGCTCAGAGGTTAAAGTGTCTGCCTGCCATGCAGGAGACCTGGGTTCAATCCCTGGGTCACAGAGATCCCCTGGAGAAGGAAATGGCAACCCGCTCCAGTATTCTTGCCTGAAGAATCCCATGGACAGAGGAGCCTGGTGGGCTACAGTCCACGGGGTTGCAAAGAGTCAGACTCGATTGAGTGACTTCACTTTCACTTTCTAGTAACTATGACACAATCATAGTGCAAAATATTTAAAAAAATGGATTCACAAATTAGATCTCTATGAATTAACACAATCTGCAAAATTAATTCTGTAAACAAAAATAAAATGCTCTTCATGTTTCAATTCTCATTATGTGTGAAATAAAGACTGTTGCTCAGGATGTTTGTATGTTAATAACGAAGATGCATGTACATATACAAACTGTTATAAAAATTTTTGATGGAATATTGTAGTTTTACACTGTTGCAATAAGTTCAGTTCAGTTCAGTCACTCAGTCGTGTCCGACTCTTTGAGACCCCATGAATTGCAGCATTCCATGCCTCCCTGTCCATCACCAACTCCTGGAGTTCACACAGACTCGTGCCCATCGAGTCAGTGATGCCATCCAGCCATCTCATTCTCGGTCGTCCCCTTCTCCTCCTGCCCCCGATCCCTCCCAGCATCAGAGTCTTTTCCAATGAGTTAGCTCTTCGCATGAGGTGGCCAAAGTACTGGAGCTTCAGCTTCAGCATCATTGCTTCCAAAGAAATCCTAGGGCTGACCTCCTTCAGAATGGACTGGTTGGATCTCCTTGCAGTCCCAGGGACTCTCAAGAGTCTCCTCCAACACCACAGTTCAAAAGCATCCATTCTTCAGCTCTCAGCCTTCTTCACTGTCCAACTCTCACATCCATACATGCCTAATGGAAAAGCCATAGTCTTGACTAGACGGACCTTAGTCGGCAAAGTCACGCCTCTGCTTTTGAATATGCTATAGTGCTGCCATACCGCAAGATGAATCAACGATGCATGTATAAACATCCCTCTTCTCTGGAATTCCTTCCCGTTCAGCTCTATGCAGAGCGTTGAGTACAGTTCCCCGTGCTGTGCAGTAGGTCTTCATTAGTCACCTATTGTATACACGGTATCTGTAGCATATACATGTGTGTCCCCGTCTCCCACATCCTCTCAACATCCGTTTTCCCCTTGGTGTCCAGGAGTTTATGCTCTCCACCTGTGTCTCTGCTTCTGCCCTGGAACGAGGATCATCTGTGCCCCTTCCCTATGAACAGATTGCAGATACATGAGCTAATATTTCTTTTTCACTCTCTGCGCTGCCTCACACTCTACAACACTCTGTAGGTCCATCCACAGCTCTGCACGTGGCTGAGGAGCATTCCGTTTGCTGTGTCCTGTATTCTCGCCTGGGAAATCCCATGAACGGAGGACCCTGGGGGTGGTTACAGTCCATGCAGTGCCAAAGAGTCAGACTCAGCTTCCGACTAAACAATGGCCACAGCAGCGACATCCTTGTCTAGTTCTCTGCGGGTGGACATTTCTGTTGCTTCCACGTCCTGGCTATCGTACTTAGTGCTGGCGCACATTAGGCCACATGTCTATTTTGCATTATTCTTTTCTCTGGGTATATAGAATCTATGGCACTCTCTTAGAAGTGCTTGATTCTGGCTAGAGGATTCAGCATGAGATTAGAATGGAGAATAATATGAACTCAGGAGCATGTGTCTGTGGGTGACTATATCTAAGTGTTGATATTTCTTCTTCTTATACAATTTTCATTTAAATCTTCTTTTCCTACAAATTTGTTGAACATTATACTCAATTCCTTTACTGGATTAAAGACAGAAAAAGTTTTTTTTTTCTTCTTTTTGGTCTAGATCAGATTTAGTAACACATCTTTCAAGTACATTTCCTCAGGAGTGATACTTCCAGTAACATCAGTTCTGTTCAGTCGTTCAGTCGTGTCCCACTCTTTGTGACCCCATGGACTGCAGCACGCCAGACTTCCCTGTCCATCACCGTCTCTGGACTCTACTCCAACTCATGTCCATCAGGTTGCTAATACCATCCAATCATCTCATCCTCTGTCGTCCCCTTCTCCTCCTGCCTTCAGTCTATCCCAGGATCAGGGTCTTTTCCAATGAGTCAGCTCTTCCCATCAGGTGGCCAAAGTATTGGAGTTTCAGTTTCAGCATCACTCCTTCCAATGAATATTCAGGAATGATTTCCTTTAGGGTGGACTGGTTGGATCTCCTTGCAGTCCAAGGGACTCTCAAGAGTCTTCTCCAACACTACAGTTCAAAGGCATCAATATTTTTGAGCTGAGTTTTCTTTATAATCCAACTCTCACATCCATACACAACTACCAGAAAAACCACAGCTTTGACTAGACAAATCTTTGTTGGCAAAGTAATGTCTCTGTTTTTTAATATGCTGTCTAAGGTCATCATAGTTCTTCTTCCAAGGAGCAGGTGTCTTTTAATTTCATGGCTGCAGTCACCATCTGTAGTGATATTGGAGCCAAAAAAAATAAAGACACACTTTCCATTGCTTCCCCATCTATTCCCCATGAAGTAATGGGACCAGATGCCATGACCTTAGTTTTCTGCCAACTTTTTCAGTCTCCACTTTCACTTTCATCCAGAGGCTCTTTAGTTCTTCACTTTCTGCCATAAGGGTGCTGTCATCTGCATATCTGAGGTTATTGATATTTTTCCTGGCAATCTTGATTCCAGTTTGTGCTTCATCCAGCCCAGTGTTTCTCATGATGTACTCTGCATATAAGTTAAATAAGCAGGGTGACAATATACCGCCTTGACGGACTCCTTACCCATTTGGAACCAGTCTGTTGTTCCATGCCCGGTTCTAACTGTTGCTTCCTGACCTGCATACAGATGTCTCAAGAGGCAGTGGAGGTAGTCTGCTGCTCCAGGCTCTTGAAGGATTTTCCACCATTTGTTTTCATCAACAAAGTCAAAGGCTTTGGTGTAAATAAAGGCTTTGGCTTTGGCATCAATAAAGCATAAGAAGCTTTTCTGGAACTCTCTTGCTTTTCCTGTGATCCAATGGATGTTGGCAATTTGATCTCTGGTTCCTCTGCCATTTCTAAATCCAGCTTGAACATCTGGAAGTTCACAATTCAAGTAGTGCTGAAGCCTGGTTGGGGAACTTTGAGCATTACTTTGCTAGCATGTGAGATGAGTGCAGTTGTGTATTAGTTTGAGCATTCTTTCACATTGCCTTTTTTTGGATTGAAATGAAATCAGAGCTTGTATGTCCTGCAGCCACTGCTGAGTTTTCCAAATTTTCTGGCATATTGAGCGCAGCACTTTCATAGCATCATCTTTTAAAATTTGAAATAACTCAACTGGAATCCCATCACCTCCACTACCTTTTTTCCTAGTGATGCTTCCTAAGGCACACTTGACTTTGCATTCTAGGATGTCTGGCTTTAGGTGAGTGATCGCACTATCATGGTTATCTGGGTCATGAAAATCTCTTTTTTTTATAGCTCTTCTGTGTCTTCATGCCAAATCTTCTAAATATCTTCTGCTTCTCTTAGGTCCATACCATTTTTGTCCATTTTTGAGCCCATCTTTGCATGAAATGTTCCCTTGGAATCTCTAATTTTCAAGAGATCTCTACAATCTCTTGAAGAGATCTCTAGTCTTTCCCATTCTGTTGTTTTCCTCTATTTTTTACATTGATCACTGGGGAAGGCTTTCTTATCTCTCCTTGATATTTGTTGGAACTCTGCATTCAGATTGGAATATCTTTCCTTTTCTCCTCTGCCTTTCACTTCTCGTCTTTTCACAGCTATTTGTAAGGCCTCCTCAGACAACTATTTTGCCTTTTTGCATTTTTTTTTCCTTGGGGATGGTCTTGATCACTGCCTCTAGTACAATGTCATGGACCTCCACCCATAGTTCTTCAGGCACTCTGTCCATCAGATCTAATCCCTTGAACCTATTTCTCACTTTCAGTCTGTGATCATAGGGATTTGATTTAGGTCATGCCTGAATGGTCTAGTGGTTTTCCCCACTTTCTTCAATTTAAGTCTGAATTGGGCTATATGGAGTTCATGATCTGAAGCACAGTCAGCTTGTTTTTGCTGACTGTATAGAGCTTCTCCATCTATGTCTACAAAGAATATAATCATTTTCATTTCAGTATTGACCATCTGGTGATGTCCATGTGTGGAATATTCTCTTGTGTTGTTGGAAGAGGGTGTTTGCTATGACCAGCGCATTCTCTTGGCAGAACTCAATTAACCTTTGCCCTGCTTCATTCTGTACTCCAAGGCAAAATTTGCCTGTTACTCCAGGTGTTTCTTGATTCCTACTTTTTCATTCCACTCCCCTATAATGAAAAGGACACGTGTTTGGGGTATTAGTTCTAGACGTTTCTGTAGGTCTTCATAGAACCATTCCGCTTCAGCTTCTTCAGTATTACTGGTCCAGGCATAGACTTGGATTACTGTGATACTGAATAGTTTGCCTTTGATGTTGAATTTAGTTTGCCTTTGAAATGAACAGAGATCACTCTCTTGTCTTTGAGACTGCATCCAAGTACTGCATTTTGGACTCTTTTGTGACTATGAGGGCTACTCCATTTCTTCTAAGGGATTGTTGCCCACAGTAGTAGATATAATGGTCATCTGAGTTAAATTCACCCGTTCTTAGTTCTCTGATTCCTAAAATGTCGATGTTCACTCACGCCATCTCCTGTTTGACCACTTCCAATTTGCCTTGATTCATGGACCTAACATTCCAGATTCCTTTGCAATAAAGCTCTTTACAGCATCAAACTTGGCTTCCATCACCAGTTTCATACACAGCTGCGTGTTGTTTTTGCTTTGGCTCTTCTTTCTTTCTGGTTATTTTTTCAGTGATCTCTAGTAGCATATTGGGCACCTACCGACCTGGGGAGTTAATCTTTCAGTGTCCTATCTTTTTACCTTTTCATTACTGTTCATGGGTATCTCAAGGCAGGAATACTGATGTGGTTTGCCATTCCCTTTTCCAGTGGACCACATTTAGTTAGAACTTCCCACCACTACCTGTCCATCTCCTGTGGCCCTACACAGCATGGCTCACAGTTTCATTGAGTTAGACTAGGCTGTGGTCCATGTGATCAGATTGGTTAGTTTCCTGTGACTGTGGTTTTCCTTCTGTCTGCCCTCTGGTGGGGAAGGACAAGAGGCCTATGGAAGCTTCCTGGTGGGAGAGACTAACTGAGAGGGAGACTGGGTCTTGTTCTGATGGGTGGGACCATGCCCAGTAAATCTTTAACCCAATTTTCTGTTGATAGGCAGGGTTGTGTTCCCTCCCTGTTTGACGTGAGGCAAAACTGTGGTGGAGGTAATGAAGATAATGGTGACCTCCTTCAAAAGGCTCCTTGCATGCAGTGTTTCACTCAGTACCCCCAACTCTACAGCAGGCCTCCATGGAAGATTTCTGGATGCTCATGGGCAAGTCTGGTTCAATCTCTTGTGAGGTCACTGCTGCTTTCTCTTGGGACCTGGTGCACACACGCTTTTGTCTGTGCTCTTCAAGAGTCTGTTTCACCAGTCCTTTGTACGTTCTGGTGGCTCTATGGTGGGGTAAATGCTGCCCTCCTCCAGAAGGGTTATGCCATACTCAGGTCTGCTGCATCCAGAGCCCCTGCCCCTGCAGCAGTCCACTGCTGACCTGTATCTCCACAGGAGATGCTGAAACACAGTTCTGGCTCAGTCTCTGTGGAGTGTCTGGGTCCTGGTGCGCACAAGNCGATTGAGTGACTTCACTTTCACTTTCTAGTAACTATGACACAATCATAGTGCAAAATATTTAAAAAAATGGATTCACAAATTAGATCTCTATGAATTAACACAATCTGCAAAATTAATTCTGTAAACAAAAATAAAATGCTCTTCATGTTTCAATTCTCATTATGTGTGAAATAAAGACTGTTGCTCAGGATGTTTGTATGTTAATAACGAAGATGCATGTACATATACAAACTGTTATAAAAATTTTTGATGGAATATTGTAGTTTTACACTGTTGCAATAAGTTCAGTTCAGTTCAGTCACTCAGTCGTGTCCGACTCTTTGAGACCCCATGAATTGCAGCATTCCATGCCTCCCTGTCCATCACCAACTCCTGGAGTTCACACAGACTCGTGCCCATCGAGTCAGTGATGCCATCCAGCCATCTCATTCTCGGTCGTCCCCTTCTCCTCCTGCCCCCGATCCCTCCCAGCATCAGAGTCTTTTCCAATGAGTTAGCTCTTCGCATGAGGTGGCCAAAGTACTGGAGCTTCAGCTTCAGCATCATTGCTTCCAAAGAAATCCTAGGGCTGACCTCCTTCAGAATGGACTGGTTGGATCTCCTTGCAGTCCCAGGGACTCTCAAGAGTCTCCTCCAACACCACAGTTCAAAAGCATCCATTCTTCAGCTCTCAGCCTTCTTCACTGTCCAACTCTCACATCCATACATGCCTAATGGAAAAGCCATAGTCTTGACTAGACGGACCTTAGTCGGCAAAGTCACGCCTCTGCTTTTGAATATGCTATAGTGCTGCCATACCGCAAGATGAATCAACGATGCATGTATAAACATCCCTCTTCTCTGGAATTCCTTCCCGTTCAGCTCTATGCAGAGCGTTGAGTACAGTTCCCCGTGCTGTGCAGTAGGTCTTCATTAGTCACCTATTGTATACACGGTATCTGTAGCATATACATGTGTGTCCCCGTCTCCCACATCCTCTCAACATCCGTTTTCCCCTTGGTGTCCAGGAGTTTATGCTCTCCACCTGTGTCTCTGCTTCTGCCCTGGAACGAGGATCATCTGTGCCCCTTCCCTATGAACAGATTGCAGATACATGAGCTAATATTTCTTTTTCACTCTCTGCGCTGCCTCACACTCTACAACACTCTGTAGGTCCATCCACAGCTCTGCACGTGGCTGAGGAGCATTCCGTTTGCTGTGTCCTGTATTCTCGCCTGGGAAATCCCATGAACGGAGGACCCTGGGGGTGGTTACAGTCCATGCAGTGCCAAAGAGTCAGACTCAGCTTCCGACTAAACAATGGCCACAGCAGCGACATCCTTGTCTAGTTCTCTGCGGGTGGACATTTCTGTTGCTTCCACGTCCTGGCTATCGTACTTAGTGCTGGCGCACATTAGGCCACATGTCTATTTTGCATTATTCTTTTCTCTGGGTATATAGAATCTATGGCACTCTCTTAGAAGTGCTTGATTCTGGCTAGAGGATTCAGCATGAGATTAGAATGGAGAATAATATGAACTCAGGAGCATGTGTCTGTGGGTGACTATATCTAAGTGTTGATATTTCTTCTTCTTATACAATTTTCATTTAAATCTTCTTTTCCTACAAATTTGTTGAACATTATACTCAATTCCTTTAAGGGATTAAAGACAGAAAAAGTTTTTTTTTTCTTCTTTTTGGTCTAGATCAGATTTAGTAACACATCTTTCAAGTACATTTCCTCAGGAGTGATACTTCCAGTAACATCAGTTCTGTTCAGTCGTTCAGTCGTGTCCCACTCTTTGTGACCCCATGGACTGCAGCACGCCAGACTTCCCTGTCCATCACCGTCTCTGGACTCTACTCCAACTCATGTCCATCAGGTTGCTAATACCATCCAATCATCTCATCCTCTGTCGTCCCCTTCTCCTCCTGCCTTCAGTCTATCCCAGGATCAGGGTCTTTTCCAATGAGTCAGCTCTTCCCATCAGGTGGCCAAAGTATTGGAGTTTCAGTTTCAGCATCACTCCTTCCAATGAATATTCAGGAATGATTTCCTTTAGGGTGGACTGGTTGGATCTCCTTGCAGTCCAAGGGACTCTCAAGAGTCTTCTCCAACACTACAGTTCAAAGGCATCAATATTTTTGAGCTGAGTTTTCTTTATAATCCAACTCTCACATCCATACACAACTACCAGAAAAACCACAGCTTTGACTAGACAAATCTTTGTTGGCAAAGTAATGTCTCTGTTTTTTAATATGCTGTCTAAGGTCATCATAGTTCTTCTTCCAAGGAGCAGGTGTCTTTTAATTTCATGGCTGCAGTCACCATCTGTAGTGATATTGGAGCCAAAAAAAATAAAGACACACTTTCCATTGCTTCCCCATCTATTCCCCATGAAGTAATGGGACCAGATGCCATGACCTTAGTTTTCTGCCAACTTTTTCAGTCTCCACTTTCACTTTCATCCAGAGGCTCTTTAGTTCTTCACTTTCTGCCNATGTCTCTGTTTTTTAACATGCTGTCTAAGGTCATCATAGTTCTTCTTCCAAGGAGCAGGTGTCTTTTAATTTCATGGCTGCAGTCACCATCTGTAGTGATATTGGAGCCAAAAAAAATAAAGACACACTTTCCATTGCTTCCCCATCTATTCCCCATGAAGTAATGGGACCAGATGCCATGACCTTAGTTTTCTGCCAACTTTTTCAGTCTCCACTTTCACTTTCATCCAGAGGCTCTTTAGTTCTTCACTTTCTGCCATAAGGGTGCTGTCATCTGCATATCTGAGGTTATTGATATTTTTCCTGGCAATCTTGATTCCAGTTTGTGCTTCATCCAGCCCAGTGTTTCTCATGATGTACTCTGCATATAAGTTAAATAAGCAGGGTGACAATATACCGCCTTGACGGACTCCTTACCCATTTGGAACCAGTCTGTTGTTCCATGCCCGGTTCTAACTGTTGCTTCCTGACCTGCATACAGATGTCTCAAGAGACAGTGGAGGTAGTCTGCTGCTCCAGGCTCTTGAAGGATTTTCCACCATTTGTTTTCATCAACAAAGTCAAAGGCTTTGGTGTAAATAAAGGCTTTGGCTTTGGCATCAATAAAGCATAAGAAGCTTTTCTGGAACTCTCTTGCTTTTCCTGTGATCCAATGGATGTTGGCAATTTGATCTCTGGTTCCTCTGCCATTTCTAAATCCAGCTTGAACATCTGGAAGTTCACAATTCAAGTAGTGCTGAAGCCTGGTTGGGGAACTTTGAGCATTACTTTGCTAGCATGTGAGATGAGTGCAGTTGTGTATTAGTTTGAGCATTCTTTCACATTGCCTTTTTTTGGATTGAAATGAAATCAGAGCTTGTATGTCCTGCAGCCACTGCTGAGTTTTCCAAATTTTCTGGCATATTGAGCGCAGCACTTTCATAGCATCATCTTTTAAAATTTGAAATAACTCAACTGGAATCCCATCACCTCCACTACCTTTTTTCCTAGTGATGCTTCCTAAGGCACACTTGACTTTGCATTCTAGGATGTCTGGCTTTAGGTGAGTGATCGCACTATCATGGTTATCTGGGTCATGAAAATCTCTTTTTTTTATAGCTCTTCTGTGTCTTCATGCCAAATCTTCTAAATATCTTCTGCTTCTCTTAGGTCCATACCATTTTTGTCCATTTTTGAGCCCATCTTTGCATGAAATGTTCCCTTGGAATCTCTAATTTTCAAGAGATCTCTACAATCTCTTGAAGAGATCTCTAGTCTTTCCCATTCTGTTGTTTTCCTCTATTTTTTACATTGATCACTGGGGAAGGCTTTCTTATCTCTCCTTGATATTTGTTGGAACTCTGCATTCAGATTGGAATATCTTTCCTTTTCTCCTCTGCCTTTCACTTCTCGTCTTTTCACAGCTATTTGTAAGGCCTCCTCAGACAACTATTTTGCCTTTTTGCATTTTTTTTTCCTTGGGGATGGTCTTGATCACTGCCTCTAGTACAATGTCATGGACCTCCACCCATAGTTCTTCAGGCACTCTGTCCATCAGATCTAATCCCTTGAACCTATTTCTCACTTTCAGTCTGTGATCATAGGGATTTGATTTAGGTCATGCCTGAATGGTCTAGTGGTTTTCCCCACTTTCTTCAATTTAAGTCTGAATTGGGCTATATGGAGTTCATGATCTGAAGCACAGTCAGCTTGTTTTTGCTGACTGTATAGAGCTTCTCCATCTATGTCTACAAAGAATATAATCATTTTCATTTCAGTATTGACCATCTGGTGATGTCCATGTGTGGAATATTCTCTTGTGTTGTTGGAAGAGGGTGTTTGCTATGACCAGCGCATTCTCTTGGCAGAACTCAATTAACCTTTGCCCTGCTTCATTCTGTACTCCAAGGCAAAATTTGCCTGTTACTCCAGGTGTTTCTTGATTCCTACTTTTTCATTCCACTCCCCTATAATGAAAAGGACACGTGTTTGGGGTATTAGTTCTAGACGTTTCTGTAGGTCTTCATAGAACCATTCCGCTTCAGCTTCTTCAGTATTACTGGTCCAGGCATAGACTTGGATTACTGTGATACTGAATAGTTTGCCTTTGATGTTGAATTTAGTTTGCCTTTGAAATGAACAGAGATCACTCTCTTGTCTTTGAGACTGCATCCAAGTACTGCATTTTGGACTCTTTTGTGACTATGAGGGCTACTCCATTTCTTCTAAGGGATTGTTGCCCACAGTAGTAGATATAATGGTCATCTG
>SJYA01037543.1:0-11191 GCA_006410615.1 Neotragus moschatus | reverse complement strand
CTGCATAGAAGTTAAATAAGCAGGGTGACAATATACAGCCTTGATGTACTCCTTTTCCTTTTTGGAACCCGTCTGTTGTTCCATGTCCAGTTCTAACTGTTGCTTCCTGAACTGTATACAGGTTTCTCAAGAGGCAGGTCAGGTGGTCTGGTATTCCCATCCGTTTCAGAATTTTCCAGTTTCTTGTGATCCACAGAGTCACATAGAGGTTATCTAGACAACCACTCTAAAAGCCATGAGTAATATCTGTATCTATGTATCGCTACATGCACAGGTATAATCTCATGGACCGGCTTGCTCTCTCTGCTACTGCGGTTTTCCTCCCGGCGCCCCTGGAATGCTGCTTCACGCCCGGCTGGCTCTCTGGCTCCGCTGCACTGTAGTGATCACAGGATTTCCTTGTGCTGATGTCCTTCAATGTCTCTTCATGCTCTCCTGTGTTGGCTCCCCTTTTTCTTAATCCTATGTCTTTCAGTTTCTTAGGTTATTCCTCATTCTGCTGAAGTATAATCCTGTGGAACTTTTCAAGAGAATAAATGCTAGGGACTTCCCTGGTGGTCCAGTCATTAAGAGTCTGAGCTTCCAGAGCAGGGGTATCAGTTCCATCCCTGGCCCAGGAACTAAGATCCCACGTGGTATGGCCAAAAAATTTAAAAATATTTTTTAAAAGGAAGCTCCGGGGTCCAGCCCCTGCAGGACCTAGGGAAACCCAGAGGAGGAACCGCGTCAGCGATTGCGATTGATTTAGAGAGAGAGGTAAGGAAAGAATGTTGAAGATAAGAAAATAGAGGCGAGAAAGAGGCTGATATTCCTTGGTTTAGATAGAAAACCAATAAAACTTCAAGACAAGAAGTTTGCCCTGTTCACAGAGGCTCCAGTTGCCCTCCTGGTCTCTCGAGGGAGTGAAGATGCAAAAGGTCTTCCCGTTCAGGTCTTAGAAACCTGGGTAGATAAGTGAACACAGGGAGCCTCTATGCTCCAAGGGATCAGCCTGAAAAAGAGAGGGAGAGGGAGAGAGAGAAAGAAAGAAAGAGAGAAGAAAATACACGGGGTGACCAAGCTTCTTTGGTGAGCAAGGCCCAAAAGCTTTATTTTTCATAAGGTACCTTGCCTTATACATAGAGGGAAATGAAAGATGCAAGGTCATACAGAGTCAGCCCAAACATTCCAGCACTTTTGCCCTTATCGAAACCAGGATTTTTTCTGCATACCTTTCCCACAAATGATGTTGTGTACAGTATCTTCTGGCCTTGGAGGCCTGTGAACATTTTATGACCCTCTTTTGATAAAGGCTGCTCAACCAGAAAACTTATTTTCCCTCAAAGTATTTTTTCTTTATATTTCTAATCTATGTCAGCCTCAGAAAATTCCAGAGTTACATTTTTCACAGAGCAAAGGTGCAGTGAGTCACAAGAAAGAACCAATTAGCTCAAACATCCAATGTGGTTAAATTCAAGGCTACACTTGTTTTTCTTACATTCTCACTATGTTAACTAATGCGTTCCCAGGTGCACAGTGGATAAGAGATATGAGAACTTAGCAACAAGCACTGGCCCAATAATGAAATCCTACACCAGCACTACTCTAATAATTTTAACTCTTTGAAAGGCTCTATGTTTTAGGCTTTCCATGCCTCTCACAGTTGGGAGGCTGTAAATAATCATATGCATAGCTGCAAGAGTCTGGATATATCTGTCAAGCAAGCTAGAATGTTAACAGAGGGGGTTTCATTTGAAATAGTCCTCTCATGTCCAGGAGACTTATTAGCTATAGCCCTAAGTTGATTTTCTCCAGAGAAAGGTGGTCGGGGATAGCCCCCTGTTAATGTCAGAGGAGTTGGTGAAAGTCATGAAATAGTAAAACAGACAGATTCTGGTTTGGGGATAGATGCTCGAGAAAGCCTAGGGAGCCCCTCAAGCCCTGAAGCCTTGCTTAACAGTTCTCTTCCACATGACCCTGTCATGCGTGGGATCTCCCGTGGTGGCTCCTGGCAAGGAAGGAAAGTAAGTGCTTAGGCTGCGGGTTCTGAGTGTTTGCATGTTTGCAAACATGTTTCGATCATACTTGATGGATAACTGAAAATCACCTTCACTATGAATACTGTAAAAATGGCTGTGTTGTTTCTGGCTTTCCGTTTTAATATGAAATCTTGTTTCATTCAGACCGTTTGTATGTTAACTGTATTTCCCCCTTCTATAAAGATATTTTCTTTATCTCTAAGGTCCTATACTTCTTGATACTGACTTTTTTTTTTTCATTGTACCCAGCTCGTCATTTGAAAACTTATTTCCTTCAGTTTGGAAGTTTTTTCTTGTATATTTCTGTCATAACTTCCTTCACTTCGCTTTATCTTTCTTTGTTGCTATGATCCGGTTACTAAGCCTTTGAACAGACTAAACTTCTATTCTGGCTTCAGTCTCCTCTATCTTTTCAGACTACCTTTTCAAATAATCACCATCCAACTGCCTGATTAATTTTCAAATTTTATCCGTTCTGTTTTTTTTTAATTTCCAAAAGCTTCCTTTCATGTAAATGAATCTATTTTATATCATCCTCATTTTATTGGCCATTTTATTAATCGTATGGTTCACTTATCCGACTTAAGACTCTTCCTCAAAGATCTTTTTGGATGTTTTTCTCACTCTGTGAATTCTCTGCTTTTACAGATTCATGATTTTTCTTTTACAGGCAGAAATCTTTCCTCCGAACTCTTGTGATCATTCGTCATCCATTCATTTCTAACCTGGAGCACCAAGCAGACACTGAGAGAGCTGGAGGGAAGGGCTTCACTATAGTGGCTGTAAAACTTGCCTGTCCTCTAACAGGACATCCAAAGCACAGTACCTGGGGCTGTATACTCAGGGATATGTCCATTTTATAAGGATAAAGGCATCCATTTTTCTGCCTGATGGTATATGTTTCGCTATAAATACTCTGCAAGCAGGTATACAACATCCTGTGCCATTTGCTCATTCTTAGGTTCCAAATTTCTGCAAAGGAAATCAGCTGAATTCTCTTTGGTATCTCCCTCTGAAATCCGTAGGATTATTTCCTCAACTCTGCTAATGAGCAACTACCATTGCCACGTTTAACAGAGGAAAGACTGAGATCCCTCATCTGCTGTTAGCCTCCCTCTCATCCTACTGGTCCTATTGACCTTGTAACTTTTCATCTCTTTACTGTTATTTAATTGAATAAATGCGTATGATCAACTGATCAGCATACCCAGACGCATTAGTATGATTTTAGTATGTTAAAATAATTTTAAGGGGTTCACAGTATTTAACACTCACATCAGAAATTTCAAGATCTCAGGTTAAAAGTGAGAAAGAAGAAACAGAATGCGTTTTACTTTAGAAAAAATTTAACAAGTGCAGTGTAGGGACTGTTTTTACTTCTGTGCCCCCAGTGGAAAATTAAAATATCAAGAGAGTCCACTGGGTCAAAAGTATCTAATCCTGTGTCAGATAAAAATACAATAATCCTGAAGCATTTCAGCACTTTCCCAAGTAAGATAACATAATTAACTCTCACAGGATGCAAATACAAGGATGATCAGGACAGTGTGGTTATAGCAGTAAAGTTGTGGAAACAGAAAGCCTGATAATGCATTATGCCATATTCATAAGATACATGACTATAAAGCCATTGAGGTCAAATGATTGAGGTCAAATTTTTTAAATGTTGCTCTTCAATTATGATGTTCAGAAAATAAAAATGCAAGCTACAGAGTGACAGAAAATATTTGTAAAACGTGTCTATGATAAAAGTGTGTCCACAAAATATAATAGCAACTACTACCACTCAGTCAGAAAATAAGCAGCTGTATAAAAGTTGAGCAAAACGTTTTGAGATATTTCTCCAAAGAAGGCATAGGAATGACAAGTAAGCACAAGTATAGATGTCCAACATCAGTAATTATTAGCAAATGCAAACTAAATCCTTTAAAATGACTAACACGGACAGATCACAAAGGCTGACATCAGTGACAAGGATGTGAAGCCACTAGAACACTTAGAAAATGCTTGTGGAAATGCAAAGTGATATAAGCACTTTGGAAAAGAGTTTAGCAACTTCTTATAATATTAAACATGTGATTATTATAAGACAATGAGCCTGCTCCAAACTATTCACCCCAAATAAATGAAAATACACGTCTACAAAAGGACTTGTACTCCAATGTTCATAGAAGCTGCATTCATAATAGCAAAAAACTGGAAACCACCCAAATGTCTCACCACTGGTGAATGAAATGCAAACTGTAGTCTTCTTATATACTGGAATGTGCTTAGTCACTCTGTCCTGGGAGACTCTTTGCAACCCCATGGACTATAGCCCACCAAGCTCCTCTGTCCACGGGATTCTCCAGGCAAGAATACTGGAGTTGGTTGCCATGCCCTCCTTCAGGGATCTTCCCAACCCGGGGATCGAACCCAAGACTCCCACATTGCAGACGGATTCTTTACTGTCTGAGCCACAAGGGAAGCCCGAGAATGCTGGAGTGGGTAGCCTATCCCTTCTCCAGAGGATCTTCCCAACCCAGGAATGGAACTGGGGTCTCCTGCACTGCAGGCAGACTCTTACCAGCTGAGCTATCAGGGAAGCCCCATGCTGGAATACTACTCATCAGTTTAAAAGAATACTACTGATACATGAAGTTTCTAAATTACTATGCAAAATGAAAGGAGTCACACACAAGAGACAGCATCTTGTATGATTTCTAAGACACAAGATTTTTTTTAGAAAAGGCAAATTATGACAGAAAGCAGGCCAGTGGTTGCGAGAGGCTGGGGNTTTGAATATGCTGTCTAGGTTGGTCATAACTTTCCTTCCAAGGAGTAAGCGTCTTCTAAATTCATGGCTGCAGTCACCATCTGCAGTGACTTTGGAGCCCAAAAAAATAAAGTCTGACACTGTTTCCACTGTTTCCCCATCTATTTCCCATGAAGTGATGGGACCGGATGCCATGTCTTCATTTTCTGAATGTTGAGCTTTAAGATAGCTTTTTCACTCTTCTCTTTCACTTTCATCAAGAGGCTTTTTAGTTTCTCTTCACTTTATGCCATAAAGGTGGTGTCATCTGCATATCTGAGGTGAATGATATTTCTCCCAGCAATCTTGATTCCAGCTTGTGCTTCTTCCAGCCCAGCGTTTCTCATGATGTACTCTGCATAGAAGTTAAATAAGCAGGGTGACAATATACAGCCTTGATGTACTCCTTTTCCTTTTTGGAACCCGTCTGTTGTTCCATGTCCAGTTCTAACTGTTGCTTCCTGAACTGTATACAGGTTTCTCAAGAGGCAGGTCAGGTGGTCTGGTATTCCCATCCGTTTCAGAATTTTCCAGTTTCTTGTGATCCACAGAGTCACATAGAGGTTATCTAGACAACCACTCTAAAAGCCATGAGTAATATCTGTATCTATGTATCGCTACATGCACAGGTATAATCTCATGGACCGGCTTGCTCTCTCTGCTACTGCGGTTTTCCTCCCGGCGCCCCTGGAATGCTGCTTCACGCCCGGCTGGCTCTCTGGCTCCGCTGCACTGTAGTGATCACAGGATTTCCTTGTGCTGATGTCCTTCAATGTCTCTTCATGCTCTCCTGTGTTGGCTCCCCTTTTTCTTAATCCTATGTCTTTCAGTTTCTTAGGTTATTCCTCATTCTGCTGAAGTATAATCCTGTGGAACTTTTCAAGAGAATAAATGCTAGGGACTTCCCTGGTGGTCCAGTCATTAAGAGTCTGAGCTTCCAGAGCAGGGGTATCAGTTCCATCCCTGGCCCAGGAACTAAGATCCCACGTGGTATGGCCAAAAAATTTAAAAATATTTTTTAAAAGGAAGCTCCGGGGTCCAGCCCCTGCAGGACCTAGGGAAACCCAGAGGAGGAACCGCGTCAGCGATTGCGATTGATTTAGAGAGAGAGGTAAGGAAAGAATGTTGAAGATAAGAAAATAGAGGCGAGAAAGAGGCTGATATTCCTTGGTTTAGATAGAAAACCAATAAAACTTCAAGACAAGAAGTTTGCCCTGTTCACAGAGGCTCCAGTTGCCCTCCTGGTCTCTCGAGGGAGTGAAGATGCAAAAGGTCTTCCCGTTCAGGTCTTAGAAACCTGGGTAGATAAGTGAACACAGGGAGCCTCTATGCTCCAAGGGATCAGCCTGAAAAAGAGAGGGAGAGGGAGAGAGAGAAAGAAAGAAAGAGAGAAGAAAATACACGGGGTGACCAAGCTTCTTTGGTGAGCAAGGCCCAAAAGCTTTATTTTTCATAAGGTACCTTGCCTTATACATAGAGGGAAATGAAAGATGCAAGGTCATACAGAGTCAGCCCAAACATTCCAGCACTTTTGCCCTTATCGAAACCAGGATTTTTTCTGCATACCTTTCCCACAAATGATGTTGTGTACAGTATCTTCTGGCCTTGGAGGCCTGTGAACATTTTATGACCCTCTTTTGATAAAGGCTGCTCAACCAGAAAACTTATTTTCCCTCAAAGTATTTTTTCTTTATATTTCTAATCTATGTCAGCCTCAGAAAATTCCAGAGTTACATTTTTCACAGAGCAAAGGTGCAGTGAGTCACAAGAAAGAACCAATTAGCTCAAACATCCAATGTGGTTAAATTCAAGGCTACACTTGTTTTTCTTACATTCTCACTATGTTAACTAATGCGTTCCCAGGTGCACAGTGGATAAGAGATATGAGAACTTAGCAACAAGCACTGGCCCAATAATGAAATCCTACACCAGCACTACTCTAATAATTTTAACTCTTTGAAAGGCTCTATGTTTTAGGCTTTCCATGCCTCTCACAGTTGGGAGGCTGTAAATAATCATATGCATAGCTGCAAGAGTCTGGATATATCTGTCAAGCAAGCTAGAATGTTAACAGAGGGGGTTTCATTTGAAATAGTCCTCTCATGTCCAGGAGACTTATTAGCTATAGCCCTAAGTTGATTTTCTCCAGAGAAAGGTGGTCGGGGATAGCCCCCTGTTAATGTCAGAGGAGTTGGTGAAAGTCATGAAATAGTAAAACAGACAGATTCTGGTTTGGGGATAGATGCTCGAGAAAGCCTAGGGAGCCCCTCAAGCCCTGAAGCCTTGCTTAACAGTTCTCTTCCACATGACCCTGTCATGCGTGGGATCTCCCGTGGTGGCTCCTGGCAAGGAAGGAAAGTAAGTGCTTAGGCTGCGGGTTCTGAGTGTTTGCATGTTTGCAAACATGTTTCGATCATACTTGATGGATAACTGAAAATCACCTTCACTATGAATACTGTAAAAATGGCTGTGTTGTTTCTGGCTTTCCGTTTTAATATGAAATCTTGTTTCATTCAGACCGTTTGTATGTTAACTGTATTNGTGCTTAGGCTGCGGGTTCTGAGTGTTTGCATGTTTGCAAACATGTTTCGATCATACTTGATGGATAACTGAAAATCACCTTCACTATGAATACTGTAAAAATGGCTGTGTTGTTTCTGGCTTTCCGTTTTAATATGAAATCTTGTTTCATTCAGACCGTTTGTATGTTAACTGTATTTCCCCCTTCTATAAAGATATTTTCTTTATCTCTAAGGTCCTATACTTCTTGATACTGACTTTTTTTTTTTCATTGTACCCAGCTCGTCATTTGAAAACTTATTTCCTTCAGTTTGGAAGTTTTTTCTTGTATATTTCTGTCATAACTTCCTTCACTTCGCTTTATCTTTCTTTGTTGCTATGATCCGGTTACTAAGCCTTTGAACAGACTAAACTTCTATTCTGGCTTCAGTCTCCTCTATCTTTTCAGACTACCTTTTCAAATAATCACCATCCAACTGCCTGATTAATTTTCAAATTTTATCCGTTCTGTTTTTTTTTAATTTCCAAAAGCTTCCTTTCATGTAAATGAATCTATTTTATATCATCCTCATTTTATTGGCCATTTTATTAATCGTATGGTTCACTTATCCGACTTAAGACTCTTCCTCAAAGATCTTTTTGGATGTTTTTCTCACTCTGTGAATTCTCTGCTTTTACAGATTCATGATTTTTCTTTTACAGGCAGAAATCTTTCCTCCGAACTCTTGTGATCATTCGTCATCCATTCATTTCTAACCTGGAGCACCAAGCAGACACTGAGAGAGCTGGAGGGAAGGGCTTCACTATAGTGGCTGTAAAACTTGCCTGTCCTCTAACAGGACATCCAAAGCACAGTACCTGGGGCTGTATACTCAGGGATATGTCCATTTTATAAGGATAAAGGCATCCATTTTTCTGCCTGATGGTATATGTTTCGCTATAAATACTCTGCAAGCAGGTATACAACATCCTGTGCCATTTGCTCATTCTTAGGTTCCAAATTTCTGCAAAGGAAATCAGCTGAATTCTCTTTGGTATCTCCCTCTGAAATCCGTAGGATTATTTCCTCAACTCTGCTAATGAGCAACTACCATTGCCACGTTTAACAGAGGAAAGACTGAGATCCCTCATCTGCTGTTAGCCTCCCTCTCATCCTACTGGTCCTATTGACCTTGTAACTTTTCATCTCTTTACTGTTATTTAATTGAATAAATGCGTATGATCAACTGATCAGCATACCCAGACGCATTAGTATGATTTTAGTATGTTAAAATAATTTTAAGGGGTTCACAGTATTTAACACTCACATCAGAAATTTCAAGATCTCAGGTTAAAAGTGAGAAAGAAGAAACAGAATGCGTTTTACTTTAGAAAAAATTTAACAAGTGCAGTGTAGGGACTGTTTTTACTTCTGTGCCCCCAGTGGAAAATTAAAATATCAAGAGAGTCCACTGGGTCAAAAGTATCTAATCCTGTGTCAGATAAAAATACAATAATCCTGAAGCATTTCAGCACTTTCCCAAGTAAGATAACATAATTAACTCTCACAGGATGCAAATACAAGGATGATCAGGACAGTGTGGTTATAGCAGTAAAGTTGTGGAAACAGAAAGCCTGATAATGCATTATGCCATATTCATAAGATACATGACTATAAAGCCATTGAGGTCAAATGATTGAGGTCAAATTTTTTAAATGTTGCTCTTCAATTATGATGTTCAGAAAATAAAAATGCAAGCTACAGAGTGACAGAAAATATTTGTAAAACGTGTCTATGATAAAAGTGTGTCCACAAAATATAATAGCAACTACTACCACTCAGTCAGAAAATAAGCAGCTGTATAAAAGTTGAGCAAAACGTTTTGAGATATTTCTCCAAAGAAGGCATAGGAATGACAAGTAAGCACAAGTATAGATGTCCAACATCAGTAATTATTAGCAAATGCAAACTAAATCCTTTAAAATGACTAACACGGACAGATCACAAAGGCTGACATCAGTGACAAGGATGTGAAGCCACTAGAACACTTAGAAAATGCTTGTGGAAATGCAAAGTGATATAAGCACTTTGGAAAAGAGTTTAGCAACTTCTTATAATATTAAACATGTGATTATTATAAGACAATGAGCCTGCTCCAAACTATTCACCCCAAATAAATGAAAATACACGTCTACAAAAGGACTTGTACTCCAATGTTCATAGAAGCTGCATTCATAATAGCAAAAAACTGGAAACCACCCAAATGTCTCACCACTGGTGAATGAAATGCAAACTGTAGTCTTCTTATATACTGGAATGTGCTTAGTCACTCTGTCCTGGGAGACTCTTTGCAACCCCATGGACTATAGCCCACCAAGCTCCTCTGTCCACGGGATTCTCCAGGCAAGAATACTGGAGTTGGTTGCCATGCCCTCCTTCAGGGATCTTCCCAACCCGGGGATCGAACCCAAGACTCCCACATTGCAGACGGATTCTTTACTGTCTGAGCCACAAGGGAAGCCCGAGAATGCTGGAGTGGGTAGCCTATCCCTTCTCCAGAGGATCTTCCCAACCCAGGAATGGAACTGGGGTCTCCTGCACTGCAGGCAGACTCTTACCAGCTGAGCTATCAGGGAAGCCCCATGCTGGAATACTACTCATCAGTTTAAAAGAATACTACTGATACATGAAGTTTCTAAATTACTATGCAAAATGAAAGGAGTCACACACAAGAGACAGCATCTTGTATGATTTCTAAGACACAAGATTTTTTTTAGAAAAGGCAAATTATGACAGAAAGCAGGCCAGTGGTTGCGAGAGGCTGGGGTAAGGAGAGCACAGGAGAACTGGGGGAGTGAGGAAAGGCTTTACACCAAGAGTACAGGGCGGTTGCATGTTTGTTATCTATTTGTCAAAACGCATCAAACTGCGCAGTGAAAATCGATGGCCGTTATTGTGTGTAAATTATTCTTCAATAAAGATGATTTTAAAATATGATGCAGGTCTTACAATTTGGGCCATGGAAAAGCATTCGCAATATAGTAATAAAGTAAGTAGATTTATCAATAGACCATGAAGAAATGAATGCCTTTGTCAGACAGTTTAATAAAAGAGTTTCATTTGGGAGAACTAATTTTTTAAGGTGTGAGAAGAACTGAAAGGACAGCGAGGAAAAGAAAAAACCAGATAAGAGCAACAGTTGAAAGTCACTGTCACACCTAAGGGTGGGAGAAATTAAAAGAGAAGATAGTATTGTCAGATCTCAGAAGCAGGGCCATCCAGGAGAAGCTAGACTGGAAGAAGGGATTACCCTGTGAGACCGGCACAGGGAATGGGGCTTTCTGTAGGGGTCTAAGGAGCTTCCCAGGGCTCAGCAGTAAAGAATTCACCTCCCGATGCCAGAGACGAAGGCTCGGTAGCTTGCCGGGGTCCAGCCCCGGTGGGTCCAGGGTATTCGAAGCGGGGACGGCATCGGCGTCTTAGAAATAAGTATTTATTTAGATATAAAAGATTAGGAAATAATAGTATAGTGGGAAAATTAAGATGGAGAAAAGAGGCTGAACAACTTGGTTTACGTGGAAAGCCAATAAAACCTCGAGACAAGAGGTTTGCACCATCTACGTTGGGCCACCGGCGTCCACTTGAATCTCTAAGGGTGTCCCACCTTGGTCTCCCTTTCGCGTAGGTCTTAGCAGCCAGGACAAGTAAGTAGACATGGCGAGCCTCCATGCCCCAGATGGGACTTCAGCCTGAAATTAGCGTAAAGAAGAGACACAGGGGAAGCCCAGCATCGGTGCAAGGCTCCCAATGCAAGACTCCAAAAACTACTTTTCAAAATCAGCTCATATACCCCAAGTTGTGCATAATGGAATATGCAGA
>SJYA01037538.1:0-11351 GCA_006410615.1 Neotragus moschatus | reverse complement strand
TGTACTTGAGTTGCTACAAATTGCACCAGGATCATAGCTATCATTGAAGACATGTTATCAAGATATTGTTAGGTTAGAACATAAACTCTTTTATTCTGCCTTTTACCATCTTTCTTCTCTAAGAAATTCCCAAAGAAAAAGTACACACTGAAAGCAGCAAAGGCCAAATAAACATGATTACTTTGAGGTTCCCACTATCCCAAATTCCCAATGCAGAAACATGGAGAGTTCCTTTGGTCTCAGAAAGAACAAACCCTTTTTTCTTTTTCCTCTAAGAACTGGAACAGAGCATTCTTTTGAGATCTCCTGTGTATCTTTTACCTTCTTATTTTGGTACTAATTTATATTTCTTCTCATTTTTTTTTAAATTCATGGTTTTATATCAGTTCAGATTGGTTCAGCTGCCTTTAACAAAATACCTTATGAAACTGTTTAAACAAGGCAAGAAATCTATAGAATAAGTCAAGATGCAGTCAATTCAAGACTATCTGCCACTCTTAGAGACTGAATCTTTCTAGGCTGTCATCTTCAGCACATGGGTTTCCATCCTCAAGAATCACTCATGGTAAGAAAGTAGCTGCCGAAGCTCCAGCTATAATATCTGGATTTCACTCAGGAAGAATAAAGAAGGTTGGACCAAAAGGCCCATTTCACTATCACTAGACTCATAGCACCACCTTTCTATAGATACAAAGAAAGCCAGGCAATTAAGTCCTTTCCTCTGGGTCTCAATTTCTCAACTTCTAAAATGAAACATTAAGCTATACGGTTTCTATGTTCTGTGTTTTCTATGTGATTTATAGTTCATAATATTTGAGCTAAAAACACTGTTTCCTGCCTTTCTTTGTATCTAGAGAAATATGTCTTTGGTGTTGGAGAATTCTTTAAAGGGGTTCACTTGGATGGGAGACCTTTAGTTGAATACATTGTGGCTCTGTATGAGGCTAATATTTTTAAGAGAAAAAGGGCAATAGACACTCATGACATTCATGAGTGTCTGCTGTATATTATGTTGTTGCTGCTGCTGCTGCTGCTAAATCACTTCAGTCATGTCTGACTCTGTGCGACCCCATAGACGGCAGCCCGCCAGGCTCCCCCATCCCTGGGATTCTCTAGGCAAGAATACTGGAGTGGGTTGCCATTTCCTTCTCCATTTCATGAAAGTGAAAAGTTGTTCAGTTGTGTCTGACTCTTAGCGACCCCATTAGCGACCCCATGGACTGCAGCCTACCAGACTCCTCCACTCATGTTACAATAACACAATTGTTATTTTATAATGAGTTACTTTCCATGAGTAAATCTACCTCAACCCCTACCTCTGCTGCTTTTAAAATACTGCATAGCTTTCTACTATTCCCAAACAGAAAGGAGATCAAACCAGCCAATCCTAAAGGAAATCAATATTCATTGGAAGGACTGATCCTGAAACTGAAGCTCCAATATTTTGGCCACGTAATCCAAAGAGCTCACTCACTGGAAAAGACCCTGGTGCTGAGAACGACTGAAGGCAAGAAGAGAAGGGAGTAACAGAGGATGAGATGTTTGGGTGGCATCATTGATTATTGGACATGAGACTGAGCAAACTCTGGGAGATAGTGAAGGCCAGGGAAGCCTGGTGTGCAGCTCATGGGTTCACAGAGTCAGAAATGACTTGGTGACTGAACAACAACAATTACCAAAATTGGTCACTGCATTCTCATTCTTTGGTAAAAGCTTCTCTAGAATCAGCTGAAACTGATTAGTTGAATTCTCCTTTGGGATCTGACTATGTAAAATTATATTCAGTTGGTGAAGCACATTCCCTAGGTTATCAATTTTGGCACAGATGTAGAACTGTGTGAGTTTACAACTTACATAGTACATAATTGTTTCCATTTTTTCTATATAATTATCTTACAGTGTTCACTTTGTTGCATTCTAGAGTTGGAAAACTCCTAAACAAAATCTTCCCCTATCCCCAAATAATACATTCCCAGTAGACTCACAATCACCCAGCACAGTCTGAACTGGGTCTTGTCTGGATGCTTCCTTAAATTTTCTGCACTATTCAATATTATTCTACTGATACTTTAAAACACTCCAATTTTAATATTGAATATATGATATTTTCTTTTCTAAAAAATGATTTATTCTTGAAATACAACAGTGTAAATAACTTGTAAAGTAAAAGACTGTACCAATAGCCAATTATATATATAAAATTTCAGAAACAGAATAATGCAAAATCTGCAAATGATACTGCCCACTAACCATGAGATGATTTCTTTGAGATTAATGGCATAGCTTTTATATTCTTATTATCCTAATTTTAAATATGAAATAACCAAGACATGAACAATCAAGTGATTTCTCCAAAGACTGTGATCCCTCACCCTCCTCTCTTTGTAGAACATCTGAAAGTTTTGAGCTCATTCAGTTTGGGGCTTTTTCTGTATTTGTTGTTGTTATAATATGAATCAGGCACTTTTGACAATCCCTGTTTATGAAAAATGACTCATAGTTTTGAGCAAAAATGCCAAGTCCAACTGTGTACAGCACAGTATCAGGAGGAGAAAGTTAAATTTATCCTCTAAATGAGGAAATGCAGAAAAAAAAAACGAACAGAAATTGCCCTCCAACAGCATTCTGAATCAGTGTCCTGGGTGGTCTGTGCTTAGTCATGAAGGGATCCAAAAAAATAATAATAATAATAGACAAAAAAAAAGAATGCAAAGGACTTTTAAAGGTGAAATATACACCAGAAGTGAACTGAAGATATTTAAGTTATTTACAAAAGGAAATAAGACTCTTTCATAATGAGATATAGGACATAAAATACAAGGGTGACTGATTCTGTGGACCTGCAAGTTGAATTGTGTCCTGAATTCTATCAAGTTGCTTTCCTGTAACCCTGCAAACATCCCCCCCAACCATCACCAACACTTTGGGCTCAGTCATCAGCATTGATGAGAAGCTCCGTGTGTATCCAGTTTCGTGCTGGTGGATGGAGGTGAGATCAAGGCAAAAAGATCAGCAACACGGTTTTAGAGCTCTTTAGAGTTCCCGGCAGCCTTTTCTCTGTCCCCAAGCCCTCTTTAAAATATCTCTTTTTCAGTCCCTTCTGAAATGAAGGCCACATTGAGACGCGATGATTTAAATCAAGGCTCAATGCCATGCTAAAATATAGAGGCTCTATGGACAAAAGTCAGACTTGAACCTCTGTGAGTTATTTGGTTCTTTGTGTGAATGGGTTTACTGAGAAGAGAAGAAAAGAGAGGGGACACAGTGCCATTCTTCAGGGGCCATCCCAGCAGCTGTCCTTAGGCTCCCTGCAGATACCACCCACCTGCGCGAGCATACCTGCGTCACTCACTGCTCGCCAGGAGTAAGCATAATTCATTCTTCTCTGAATACAACCAACACCACATTCCTGCCATGGTCCCAGGACAACCACATGCTGTTAAAGCAGAGCTGGGAAAGATTGAGGGCAAGAGGAGAAGGGGATGGCAGAGGATGAGATGGTTGGATGGCATCACTGCATCGATGGACATGAGTCTGAGTAAGCTCCAGGAGTTGGTGATGGACAGGGAAGCCTTGGAGAAGGAAATGGCAACCCACTCCAGTATTCTTGCCTGGAAAATCCCAGGGATGGAGAAGCCTGGTGGGCTGCCATCTCTGGGGTCTCATAGAGTCGGACATGACTGAAGCGACTTAGCAGCCACAGCAGGGAAGCCTGGCGTGCTGCATTCCTTAAGGTCACAAAGAGTCGGACACAGCTGAGCGACTGAACTGAACTGAATCTCTGTCTGCATATCCCCACTCCAACACTTAATATCCCTCCTTAATATCCCTCCTTCTTCAGTAGCCTGGTTCCAAAATCTCCATGAGCTCAGCAAAATCTCAAAGCAATTGACCTTATCACCTTTTCACTATCTTTCTGTAATCCTTGTCCTTGTGTTCTCTCACTTCTGGCTTTGATTTCTGATCCATCATTACATTTCTCTTGCATCAGCTTTCAACTTGCACACCTTTCTCTAGTCTCAGTAACACAACAACAATGTTTACACCCAACTCTCATAATCTATTTTATACTCACATTCAAACAGTTAAACAAAACTGGATTGGGAGGAAAAAAACCCACATTCATATGCCAAATCTCAATTTAAATTCATAATTATAAACTTCAAATGGACCTTAAAAGCTACTCCGAACACAAATGCATTTATTTCATTGGTTCTCTCATTCTCTGATGTCACTGTTTCTTACCATATCCTTCTTCCTCAGACCTCAAAATCAACCCTAATCCTTTCTTTCTCTCAGCTGCTGGCATTTACTTCTTATTTCATTAACAAACTAGAACCAACACAAGAAGTGGCTCCATTCTTCCACCACTGATTCTATAAACCTACCTACTATCTGTACCTAATCATGATATTACAGACTTTTAACAGCTGGAAACAGCAAGAGTATTGATCTGTCTGGATAGACAGCCACTTTAAACAACCTAAGCCATCACAAGAGTGTATAACACTGAAATCGCAGCACAGTCTCTAATCATACACCCTCCCTCCCCTCATTCCTGTGACAGTGAACATGCTGTCCACCCCCCTGCCTTCTCTTAGGCATTTAATCATATCTGTTTTCATCAGCTCAAGACTGTTACTTCTGCAGTTCTCATCTTGTCTTCTGCATCATCAGATGTTTCTGTCTTGGTTAGTTTACCCTCATCTACATAAAAACCTCCTGTAAGAGCCCTTATCATAAACTTTTTGATTCCATCTCCCTCCTGACTTTCTTGTTCCCCTTTGCAATNAGTTGGTGATGGACAGGGAGGCCTGGCATGTTGCAATCCATGGGGTCGAAAAGAGTTGGACACGACTGAGCTACTGAACTGAATGGAATGCTCAAGCTATATACTGCCTACGTCCCCGTGAGAAGACCCTTATATTGTAGTGGAAATAGCACATATTTTGGAGCTAGCAAAAGCAAGGTTTGAATCCCACCTCTTCTACATAATAACAATGTGGCTTTGAAAATACTACTAAGTCTCTGTGGACTTCTGTTTTGTTATGTACAACATTGTCCTCAAGATTGAAACAATAATCCCTGTAAAATGTCTGGATGCTACTGGACACAGAGTGGTTATGAAATAAATGACAGATTTGTTTGGTTGTTTTTCAATGATGTACAGTTATAACTAGTGATAGTTTTCAGATTTCAGAGTTATTGTTATTGTCGGGGATGCTATCTAACCACCTTATTCTCTGCTGCCCTCTTCTCCATTTGTCTTCAGTATTTTCCCTTCAGAATCATATCTTAGTTTAAATTCTAGGTCTGTTATATATTACCATTATGATCAGGAATAATGTACTTAGAATTTCTGGGGTTATTTAGCAGCTTTCAAATGAAGATTATTGAATTGTAGTGTTGGAGAAGACTCAATCCTAAAGGAAATCAGTCCTGAATATTCATTGGAAGGGTTGATGCTGAAGCTCCAATACTTTGGCCACCTGATGCAAAGAGCTGACTCATTGGAAAAGACCCTGATGCTGAGAAAGACTGAGGCAGGAGAAGAAGGGGATGACAGAGGATGAGAAGGTTGGATGGAATCACCAGCTCAATGGACATGAGTTTGAGCAAGCTCTGGGTGATGGTGAAGGACAGGGGAGCCTGACGTGCTGCAGTCCATGGAGTCATAAAAAGTCAGACATGACTGAGTGACTGAACAATGACAAATGAAGGTTATAGCTCACAGCCCTCACTTTGCATGGCTGTACTTGAGTTGCTACAAATTGCACCAGGATCATAGCTATCATTGAAGACATGTTATCAAGATATTGTTAGGTTAGAACATAAACTCTTTTATTCTGCCTTTTACCATCTTTCTTCTCTAAGAAATTCCCAAAGAAAAAGTACACACTGAAAGCAGCAAAGGCCAAATAAACATGATTACTTTGAGGTTCCCACTATCCCAAATTCCCAATGCAGAAACATGGAGAGTTCCTTTGGTCTCAGAAAGAACAAACCCTTTTTTCTTTTTCCTCTAAGAACTGGAACAGAGCATTCTTTTGAGATCTCCTGTGTATCTTTTACCTTCTTATTTTGGTACTAATTTATATTTCTTCTCACTTTTTTTTAAAGTCATGGTTTTATATCAGTTCAGATTGGTTCAGCTGCCTTTAACAAAATACCTTATGAAACTGTTTAAACAAGGCAAGAAATCTATAGAATAAGTCAAGATGCAGTCAATTCAAGACTATCTGCCACTCTTAGAGACTGAATCTTTCTAGGCTGTCATCTTCAGCACATGGGTTTCCATCCTCAAGAATCACTCATGGTAAGAAAGTAGCTGCCGAAGCTCCAGCTATAATATCTGGATTTCACTCAGGAAGAATAAAGAAGGTTGGACCAAAAGGCCCATTTCACTATCACTAGACTCATAGCACCACCTTTCTATAGATACAAAGAAAGCCAGCAATTAAGTCCTTTCCTCTGGGTCTCAATTTCTCAACTTCTAAAATGAAACATTAAGCTATATGGTTTCTATGTTCTGTGTTTTCTATGTGATTTATAGTTCATAATATTTGAGCTAAAAACACTGTTTCCTGCCTTTCTTTGTATCTAGAGAAATATGTCTTTGGTGTTGGAGAATTCTTTAAAGGGGTTCACTTGGATGGGAGACCTTTAGTTGAATACATTGTGGCTCTGTATGAGGCTAATATTTTTAAGAGAAAAAGGGCAATAGACACTCATGACATTCATGAGTGTCTGCTGTATATTATGTTGTTGCTGCTGCTGCTGCTGCTAAATCACTTCAGTCATGTCTGACTCTGTGCGACCCCATAGACGGCAGCCCGCCAGGCTCCCCCATCCCTGGGATTCTCTAGGCAAGAATACTGGAGTGGGTTGCCATTTCCTTCTCCATTTCATGAAAGTGAAAAGTTGTTCAGTTGTGTCTGACTCTTAGCGACCCCATTAGCGACCCCATGGACTGCAGCCTACCAGACTCCTCCACTCATGTTACAATAACACAATTGTTATTTTATAATGAGTTACTTTCCATGAGTAAATCTACCTCAACCCCTACCTCTGCTGCTTTTAAAATACTGCATAGCTTTCTACTATTCCCAAACAGAAAGGAGATCAAACCAGCCAATCCTAAAGGAAATCAATATTCATTGGAAGGACTGATCCTGAAACTGAAGCTCCAATATTTTGGCCACGTAATCCAAAGAGCTCACTCACTGGAAAAGACCCTGGTGCTGAGAACGACTGAAGGCAAGAAGAGAAGGGAGTAACAGAGGATGAGATGTTTGGGTGGCATCATTGATTATTGGACATGAGACTGAGCAAACTCTGGGAGATAGTGAAGGCCAGGGAAGCCTGGTGTGCAGCTCATGGGTTCACAGAGTCAGAAATGACTTGGTGACTGAACAACAACAATTACCAAAATTGGTCACTGCATTCTCATTCTTTGGTAAAAGCTTCTCTAGAATCAGCTGAAACTGATTAGTTGAATTCTCCTTTGGGATCTGACTATGTAAAATTATATTCAGTTGGTGAAGCACATTCCCTAGGTTATCAATTTTGGCACAGATGTAGAACTGTGTGAGTTTACAACTTACATAGTACATAATTGTTTCCATTTTTTCTATATAATTATCTTACAGTGTTCACTTTGTTGCATTCTAGAGTTGGAAAACTCCTAAACAAAATCTTCCCCTATCCCCAAATAATACATTCCCAGTAGACTCACAATCACCCAGCACAGTCTGAACTGGGTCTTGTCTGGATGCTTCCTTAAATTTTCTGCACTATTCAATATTATTCTACTGATACTTTAAAACACTCCAATTTTAATATTGAATATATGATATTTTCTTTTCTAAAAAATGATTTATTCTTGAAATACAACAGTGTAAATAACTTGTAAAGTAAAAGACTGTACCAATAGCCAATTATATATATAAAATTTCAGAAACAGAATAATGCAAAATCTGCAAATGATACTGCCCACTAACCATGAGATGATTTCTTTGAGATTAATGGCATAGCTTTTATATTCTTATTATCCTAATTTTAAATATGAAATAACCAAGACATGAACAATCAAGTGATTTCTCCAAAGACTGTGATCCCTCACCCTCCTCTCTTTGTAGAACATCTGAAAGTTTTGAGCTCATTCAGTTTGGGGCTTTTTCTGTATTTGTTGTTGTTATAATATGAATCAGGCACTTTTGACAGTCCCTGTTTATGAAAAATGACTCATAGTTTTGAGCAAAAATGCCAAGTCCAACTGTGTACAGCACAGTATCAGGAGGAGAAAGTTAAATTTATCCTCTAAATGAGGAAATGCAGAAAAAAAAAACGAACAGAAATTGCCCTCCAACAGCATTCTGAATCAGTGTCCTGGGTGGTCTGTGCTTAGTCATGAAGGGATCCAAAAAAATAATAATAATAATAGACAAAAAAAAAGAATGCAAAGGACTTTTAAAGGTGAAATATACACCAGAAGTGAACTGAAGATATTTAAGTTATTTACAAAAGGAAATAAGACTCTTTCATAATGAGATATAGGACATAAAATACAAGGGTGACTGATTCTGTGGACCTGCAAGTTGAATTGTGTCCTGAATTCTATCAAGTTGCTTTCCTGTAACCCTGCAAACATCCCCCCCAACCATCACCAACACTTTGGGCTCAGTCATCAGCATTGATGAGAAGCTCCGTGTGTATCCAGTTTCGTGCTGGTGGATGGAGGTGAGATCAAGGCAAAAAGATCAGCAACACGGTTTTAGAGCTCTTTAGAGTTCCCGGCAGCCTTTTCTCTGTCCCCAAGCCCTCTTTAAAATATCTCTTTTTCAGTCCCTTCTGAAATGAAGGCCACATTGAGACGCGATGATTTAAATCAAGGCTCAATGCCATGCTAAAATATAGAGGCTCTATGGACAAAAGTCAGACTTGAACCTCTGTGAGTTATTTGGTTCTTTGTGTGAATGGGTTTACTGAGAAGAGAAGAAAAGAGAGGGGACACAGTGCCATTCTTCAGGGGCCATCCCAGCAGCTGTCCTTAGGCTCCCTGCAGATACCACCCACCTGCGCGAGCATACCTGCGTCACTCACTGCTCGCCAGGAGTAAGCATAATTCATTCTTCTCTGAATACAACCAACACCACATTCCTGCCATGGTCCCAGGACAACCACATGCTGTTAAAGCAGAGCTGGGAAAGATTGAGGGCAAGAGGAGAAGGGGATGGCAGAGGATGAGATGGTTGTATGGCATCACTGCATCGATGGACATGAGTCTGAGTAAGCTCCAGGAGTTGGTGATGGACAGGGAAGCCTTGGAGAAGGAAATGGCAACCCACTCCAGTATTCTTGCCTGGAAAATCCCAGGGATGGAGAAGCCTGGTGGGCTGCCATCTCTGGGGTCTCATAGAGTCGGACATGACTGAAGCGACTTAGCAGCCACAGCAGGGAAGCCTGGCGTGCTGCATTCCTTAAGGTCACAAAGAGTCGGACACAGCTGAGCGACTGAACTGAACTGAATCTCTGTCTGTCTATCCCCACTCCAACACTTAATATCCCTCCTTAATATCCCTCCTTCTTCAGTAGCCTGGTTCCAAAATCTCCATGAGCTCAGCAAAATCTCAAAGCAATTGACCTTATCACCTTTTCACTATCTTTCTGTAATCCTTGTCCTTGTGTTCTCTCACTTCTGGCTTTGATTTCTGATCCATCATTACATTTCTCTTGCATCAGCTTTCAACTTGCACACCTTTCTCTAGTCTCAGTAACACAACAACAATGTTTACACCCAACTCTCATAATCTATTTTATACTCACATTCAAACAGTTAAACAAAACTGGATTGGGAGGAAAAAAACCCACATTCATATGCCAAATCTCAATTTAAATTCATAATTATAAACTTCAAATGGACCTTAAAAGCTACTCCGAACACAAATGCATTTATTTCATTGGTTCTCTCATTCTCTGATGTCACTGTTTCTTACCATATCCTTCTTCCTCAAACCTCAAAATCAACCCTAATCCCTTCTTTCTCTCAGCTGCTGGCATTTACTTCTTATTTCATTAACAAACTAGAACCAACACAAGAAGTGGCTCCATTCTTCCACCACTGATTCTATAAACCTACCTACTATCTGTACCTAATCATGATATTACAGACTTTTAACAGCTGGAAACAGCAAGAGTATTGATCTGTCTGGATAGACAGCCACTTTAAACAACCTAAGCCATCACAAGAGTGTATAACACTGAAATCGCAGCACAGTCTCTAATCATACACCCTCCCTCCCCTCATTCCTGTGACAGTGAACATGCTGTCCACCCCCCTGCCTTCTCTTAGGCATTTAATCATATCTGTTTTCATCAGCTCAAGACTGTTACTTCTGCAGTTCTCATCTTGTCTTCTGCATCATCAGATGTTTCTGTCTTGGTTGGTTTACCCTCATCTACATAAAAACCTCCTGTAAGAGCCCTTATCATAAACTTTTTGATTCCATCTCCCTCCTGACTTTCTTGTTCCCCTTTGCAATAGTTGTCTATTGTGACTGTGAAATAAAATTCACATTTTATGGCAAGACAAGAAGAATGTTAAAATAAAAAGGCTTCTCTGCCCTCTGGCCTTCTCTTTTCTCTTACTGCACACTGTGTATTTGCATGACTTATCAACCACATCTCCTTTCATCAGCAGGAATACCTGCTCGATCATAAAACGTAACATTCTCCCAGCATCAACAAGACAGCTCCTTAAAAGACAGCATAACTTATTGATCTTGCAAGGGGGTCACATGACCCACCATGATGATGCTTAAGTCTGGATTATGTGAACTGTCAATAATACATCATTTGATATATAGCCCTCTGTCTCAAAAGACTTATATCACTGCACCTTGACTTCTAATGGGTGGGACATTTCTCAGAGCTCTCTGAGATACTCTTTCCCAGTTATAATCCTCAAATTTGGCTCAAATAAAAATTTTCATTTCTTTCTTACATCAGCTGATTAATTTTTGTTGACAAGACTATCTTCAGCTTTAAAATAAAAAATCTTTCTTTGGAGTATAGTTGCCTTACAATGCTGTGCTATTTTCTGTTTGTACAGCAAAGTGAAACAACCATACATACACATATCAGTCAGTCAGTTCAGTCACTCAGTTGTGTCCGACTCTTTATGACCCCATGAACCACAGCACGCCAGGCCTCCCTGTCCATTATCAACTTCTGGAGTTTACTCAAACTCGTGTCCATTGAGTCGTTGATGCCATCCAGTCATTTCATCCTGTCATCCCCTTCTCCTCCTGCCTTCAATCTTTCCCAGCATCAGGGTCTTTTCAAATGAGTCA
>SJYA01037511.1:0-10685 GCA_006410615.1 Neotragus moschatus | reverse complement strand
TATTGCTAATGTCAGGGCATAAAAATAGCGAGAAATGGATCGAGGATTTCTAGGCCTTTTAAGATGAACTGAAATGGTGTCCAGTGACATGAAATAGCACACAGAACTCAGGAAACCAGAGCTCCAATCTGGGCTTCCTCACCAACCATGTGACCTTAGGCAAGTCACTTAATCTCCCCAAACATCAATTATTTCTCTATAAAATGAGAAAACCCCTCTCCCCTTCATCTAATGAGATGATATGTTATGAACATACTTGGAAAAGCATAAGCTAACTATGCTGAGGCATCACGCTGTTTATATTTGCTTTGGCGTTTGGCCAAGTTAAGACTGCAGGGCTTTAGGGGACTTGTTGGAATCATAGTGATTTCTAAGAAGAAACCAGAGGCTAAGGAAAAGGAAACCTCACTGTGCGTTTCTCGGAGGAGAAGCTGGGTGAGATTAGCCATGCTCAGACTCAGCCCTATTTGAGGGCAGAAGATTGACTGACTCCTAAACTCCAGTGATGGATAGTCTTTGCATGCCAGAGAGAGTCTCTCCTGACACTTGGTGCAATAGCTGGAAATTATTATCATTGCATTTTAAATAATACACCATCTAGGAGCAATGAGAGAAGGGAGAAAGTTAACACTGAGTCTGACCTGGGGTGAGGTCCCTTTAGACAGTGTTGAGGGTCTGGGTGTTATGAGCCCAATCAGTGTTCAGACCCTTTAGAGAAGATCTCTTCCACAGTGCAAGTGTATTTGTATGCATTTGTTGTTTTCTTGTTTGGTCACTAAGTCATGTCCGACTCTTTGTGACGCCATGGACTGTAGCCCACCAGGCTCCTCTGTCCATGGGATTCTCCAGGCAAGAANGACCCTTTAGAGAAGATCTCTTCCACAGTGCAAGTGTATTTGTATGCATTTGTTGTTTTCTTGTTTGGTCACTAAGTCATGTCCGACTCTTTGTGACGCCATGGACTGTAGCCCACCAGGCTCCTCTGTCCATGGGATTCTCCAGGCAAGAATACTGGAGCAGGTTGCCGGGTTGCCGTTTCCTTCTCCAGCAGATTTTCCTGACCCAGGGATTGAACTCAAGTCTCCTGCATTGGCAGGCCGATTCTTTACCACGGAGTCACCTGGGAAGCCTTATTTATATGCAGTTGTCATCCCTGTGTTGCTGGATAATGACATTTATAAATCTGGACAGATAGAATAGGAGAAATAGAAAAGGCTCATGGATTATCTTTTATGTAAGTGTATGAAAGGGACAAAGTCGAGGCTTTCCTCTTGAAGGAGCAAACAACATCAGTGGCTGACTTGACAAAGAGATCCCTACGTTTGCTTTTCCCTGGCCACCACTCAATAAACATTTACCTAGAGCCTACATATTACCAAACATTATTCTAAGCACTTTGCAAATATTAACTCATTTAACCTCCGTAAAGACGTAGGTAACTGTTGTTGTTCAGTCTCTCAGTCGTGTCTGACTCTGCAATTCCAAGGACTGCAGCACGCCAGCCTTCCTTATCCTGCACTATCTCCCGGAGTTTGCTCAAACTCATGTCCATTGAGTCGGTGAGGCCATCCAACCATCTCATTCAGGGTGTATAGCTCAGTGGTAGAGCATTTGACTACAACCATCTCATCGTCTGTTGCCCCCTTCTTCTCCTGTCTTCAATCTTTCCCAGCATCAGGGTCTTTTCCATTGACTTGGCTCTTGGCATCAGGTGGTCAAAGTATTGGAGCTTCCACTTCAGCATCAGTCCTTCCAATGAATAGTCAGGGTTGATTTCCTTCAGGATTGACTGGTTTGATCTCTTTGATGTCCAAGGGAGCTGGGTTGAAACCCTACCCTGCCTTCACCTCTGAGGACAGAAGAGACCAATCGTGTCCAGTTGCAAAAGTCAGAGCTGGAGGATTCCTTAGGCATTCTCTTCCTCAACCTCTGCATTTTACAACTCAGGAAAGCCAGGCAACCTGACAAGGCCTGGCATCTAAAACACCACCTGACATGAACATCCCTGCCTTACAGCTACAAGCCCTGGTTAGTTTCCACTTCGGCACACACTGTCTCATCCTTAACTAAGTCAGGCTTTTTTTCTCCCCTGCAGCTGAGTCAGTTCCAGCTGCTGGAACAAGAAATCACAAAGCCCGTGGAGAACGACATCTCCAAGTGGAAGCCGTCCCAGAGCCTCCCGACCACCACCAGCGGCGTGAGCGCGCAGGACCGGCAGCTCCTGTGCTTCTACTATGACCAGTGCGAGACCCATTACATCTCCCTGCTCAACGCCATCGACGCGCTCTTCAGCTGCCTCAGCTCGGCGCAGCCCCCGAGGATCTTCGTGGCCCACAGCAAGTTTGTCATCCTCAGTGCCCACAAACTGGTGTTCATCGGAGACACACTGACCCGGCAGGTGGCCGCCCAAGACGTTCGCAACAAAGTGATGAACTCCAGCAACCAGCTGTGCGAGCAGCTCAAGACTATAGTTTTGGCCACCAAGACGGCCGCGCTCCACTACCCCAGTACCCCCGCCCTGCAGGAGATGGTCCACCAGGTGACCGACCTGTCCAGGAACGCACAGCTCTTCAAGCGCTCTCTGCTGGAGATGGCCACGTTCTGAGCAGAGAAGCAGGAAAGGGAGCACTGCCTTGGGTTACTGAGGAAAACTGGAAAACACTCTCTGGTTTTTGTAAATCTTATCTATTTTTGTAGATATTTTTGTATAAAAGTGAAAGACTTTCACATTTCATGGGTTAGATGGCATTCAGAAATTCAGGGAACTCCGGGGGGGTGGTGTGTGGCTTTTTTTCCCCCGCTGTGTTGTTCTTATGTACACACAGAAGCATCTGAGACACAAATTGTACAGAATCTTATCCACATGTGTGTGACTACGTGTTCACGTTCGTTTGTAGATGTTTGTCTGATACATTCCATTAAGAACCATGAGATAAGAAGCACCTTAGGAAGCACCTCCCAATGCTGCATTTTCTTTTTAGAAAAACCTACCAGCTGGTTGTAATGTTGCTCTACATATACTCGTGATTGTTCCGAGCCTGTCACTCCCAAGTCTGAGACACACAGTACAGTGTATTTGCAAGTGTTCACCTTCCGTAAGGAGGCGAGTTAATACCTTGTTTTCCTTTTTGAAAGCCCTTCCAAAATTGGCCATCTCGGACAAGTTATTGCAAGATGCCTCACTTCTGGTTGAAAAAAAAAAACCCTCTTAGAAAGTTTCAGAAAGTATTGATATATCTTAACCCCGACTCTGACATACTAGGTGCCAGAGGAGAGACGCGTTGTGTTTTGAGGCCACGTCCTGATTAGCATTGGATTGTTTATTGGGACGCTGTCCCAATAAAAGGAGACCATGTGTTCCCCAAAGATTTTCTTTTATGGCCCCACCAGGTGGCATGTGGGATCTTAGTTTCCAGACCAGGGATGGAACCCATGCCCCCTGCGTGGGGAGTTCAGAGTCTTTAACCACTGGGCCACCCAGGAAGTCCATCCCCAGGGCTTTTTGATCATCGGCATTTATGAATAATCTGGCCATGAGATTTCCCAAAGGATGTTTTCAGATTTGCAGGAATTTGCAGGAATATCGTTTGCAGCAGGAATTCCTAAAAACACATTGGACAATGATCATCCACAACAGAAGGACAGGTCCACCTGAGTTGTAAGTGGAGGCCTTTCTGACTGTCATCATTCTCTTAGGTGCTGCTATCCCTGGTACCTGAGGGAAGCTGGCCAGTTCCTCAATCACCTAAAGGTTAGAGCCACCAGGCCACATCTTACTCTTAAGAGAAGTCGTGGCCTGATCCTGTACCCTCCATAACACGTGCACATGCAGACCCAGCGCTCAGAGCAGCGGTCTAGAGCCCATCTAGGCTTTAAGGCTCCGTCTGGCCAATGACCCCATGTACACAGCTCATTCACTGTCCCCCAGCTCAGCACAGCATCCATTCCAGTCTGTCCTCCAATACACGCTGGAGTTGGCTCNGAAGGGGGCAACAGACGATGAGATGGTTGTAGTCAAATGCTCTACCACTGAGCTATACACCCTGAATGAGATGGTTGGATGGCCTCACCGACTCAATGGACATGAGTTTGAGCAAACTCCGGGAGATAGTGCAGGATAAGGAAGGCTGGCGTGCTGCAGTCCTTGGAATTGCAGAGTCAGACACGACTGAGAGACTGAACAACAACAGTTACCTACGTCTTTACGGAGGTTAAATGAGTTAATATTTGCAAAGTGCTTAGAATAATGTTTGGTAATATGTAGGCTCTAGGTAAATGTTTATTGAGTGGTGGCCAGGGAAAAGCAAACGTAGGGATCTCTTTGTCAAGTCAGCCACTGATGTTGTTTGCTCCTTCAAGAGGAAAGCCTCGACTTTGTCCCTTTCACACACTTACATAAAAGATAATCCATGAGCCTTTTCTATTTCTCCTATTCTTTCTGTCCAGATTTATAAATGTCATTATCCAGCAACACAGGGATGACAACTGCATATAAATAAGGCTTCCCAGGTGACTCCGTGGTAAAGAATCGGCCTGCCAATGCAGGAGACTTGAGTTCAATCCCTGGGTCAGGAAAATCTGCTGGAGAAGGAAACGGCAACCCGGCAACCTGCTCCAGTATTCTTGCCTGGAGAATCCCATGGACAGAGGAGCCTGGTGGGCTACAGTCCATGGCGTCACAAAGAGTCGGACATGACTTAGTGACCAAACAAGAAAACAACAAATGCATACAAATACACTTGCACTGTGGAAGAGATCTTCTCTAAAGGGTCTGAACACTGATTGGGCTCATAACACCCAGACCCTCAACACTGTCTAAAGGGACCTCACCCCAGGTCAGACTCAGTGTTAACTTTCTCCCTTCTCTCATTGCTCCTAGATGGTGTATTATTTAAAATGCAATGATAATAATTTCCAGCTATTGCACCAAGTGTCAGGAGAGACTCTCTCTGGCAAGCAAAGACTATCCATCACTGGAGTTTAGGAGTCAGTCAATCTTCTGCCCTCAAATAGGGCTGAGTCTGAGCATGGCTAATCTCACCCAGCTTCTCCTCCGAGAAACGCACAGTGAGGTTTCCTTTTCCTTAGCCTCTGGTTTCTTCTTAGAAATCACTATGATTCCAACAAGTCCCCTAAAGCCCTGCAGTCTTAACTTGGCCAAACGCCAAAGCAAATATAAACAGCGTGATGCCTCAGCATAGTTAGCTTATGCTTTTCCAAGTATGTTCATAACATATCATCTCATTAGATGAAGGGGAGAGGGGTTTTCTCATTTTATAGAGAAATAATTGATGTTTGGGGAGATTAAGTGACTTGCCTAAGGTCACATGGTTGGTGAGGAAGCCCAGATTGGAGCTCTGGTTTCCTGAGTTCTGTGTGCTATTTCATGTCACTGGACACCATTTCAGTTCATCTTAAAAGGCCTAGAAATCCTCGATCCATTTCTCGCTATTTTTATGCCCTGACATTAGCAATATCCATTATTATTTGCTGCATTCATGCCCAAATTTGAATGAAAGTGCCTTGCCCGAAGCCCTTAGTAAATGGACTTGGGTATATTTTGAAAACACTGAATCCTGCCCTCCAACCTTTAGACCGGACCAAGGACAGCCAAGCCATGGGCTTGTGTGGGAGAGACCGAGGGAGAGGGGAGAGGAGGAGACAGACGGACAGATGGATACGGCTCACACTTTCTTTTGGGGGGGATTTTATAAACCACAAAAGGAGGTATTGGCTTAGGAAGCCGAGATGAAAACCTATCTACAGAAAAGACTTTGAGTGGCCATTTATGGGTTCTGTAAAAGTTCTAGGGAAGCCAAATGAGCAGAGAAGCAGAGGAAACTGCCAGAAAGCAGAGGCGAAGGAAGTCAATTTAGAGAGAAGCAAAGAAGCAGAGAAAGGAGAGGGAACGGACAGTCCCGGTTCTTTCAGATTGGCTCTATCTTCATGTTCTGTTCTTGAGTTCTCCCACTAGGGCTTTACTATAAAACCCGTTTGCCTGGGCCAGTCTGAGTGGGTCTTGCTCCTTGAGACCCACTGCCTTAACCCAAACAGTCCTAGTGTGTTAGACGTACAGGCTTGGCCTGGAAAGCTGCTATTTGAACAGAGTGCAGGTACACCCAGCTGGACCCTTCTTTTTGTTCTTATACCCTGTTTATGCTGAAGTGTACTGGAAGGATCAAAATCACAATCTTTCTGATTAAATGGGAAGTCTTTTCAACACTGAAGAGTTTTTGTTCTGACCGAACGTACCTGATGATGTTCCAGCTGCATCTTATTCTGTTTGATGATATTTTCTTTTTCCAAGAGCTCTTTTTGTTGCCTCTCGAACTCCTCCTTCCCCTATTATTTTTCAACATAAGAAAACATTACATCACCACTACGATTCACTTATGCTAACAGCTTCACTGACAAACATGCAAATACTCTGCTACTTTCCGCTGCTTTGGAAACTTCCTGCACGACCAGTTAGGCCCTGTGAACCCCAGCTCTCATCCGGACTTCCAGAGTCCCTGTGTAGATCAGAAGTGAAAACTAAGATCTATTTCCATATGGGGCGCCATGCTCTCTGCTCCACTTTACCATTTTTGTAGGACTATCCATGACCCCCACTTCCCTCAACCTCCTTAAGCAATACTTTTTCTCAGGGTTCTTTTCTAATAGATTTGCAAACCCATAAACCTCCTGCTCAGTTGCTTCAGTTGTGTCTGACTCTCTGTGACCCTATGGACTGTAGCCCACCAGGCTCCTCTGTCCATGGGATTCTCCAGACATGAATACTGGAGTGGGTGGCCATGCCCCCCTCCATGGGATCTTCCCAACCCAGGGAGCGAACCTGCCTCTCTTATGTCTCCTGCATTGGCAGGCTGGTTCTTTACCACTAGTGCCACCTGGAAAGTCCCAAAGTGAAAGTGTTAGTTGCTCAGTTGACCCCACGGACTGTAGCCTGCCAGGCTCCTCTGTCCATGGAATTCTCCAGGCAAGAATACTGGAGTGGGTGGTCATTCCCTTCTTCAGGGAATCTTCCCCACCCAGGAGTAGAACCCAGGTCTCTAGCATTGCAGGCAAATTCTTTACCTTCTCAGCCACCAGGGAAGCCCCTGCAGGTCTAAATATGGCCCACATTACACTTCTAGTCTCTTCAAATTATGTGCAGCTTTATACCAAATTAGTATTTTCCAAAATGCAGAGTTGGTCAACCAGCTGGGTGAATGGCTTTTGTTGTTATTGTTTGTTATCTTTTGGCCCAGCCACACGGCATGTGGGGTCTTAATTCCCTGACCAGAGACCGGAGCTGTGTCCGCTGCATTGGAAGTGCCAAGACTTAACTCCGGGACTGCCAGGGGAGTCCTGGGGAGGTGTTTAATGCCTCCATCTACTCTCGCCCCACACTGCTCTTCAGCACAAGGCGTGGCTCTGCTCTCTCCTCCCCCTGCTGCACACAACGGAGCGATGTTCAATAATCCTCGGGACAATCCATAGCTGTCAGTCAAATGAAAAGGATAGCGGAATGAGACAGTAAGCCAAATTCTAAATAATGGATCTTGCAGAATGTTTTAATTCCCCGAAGGGAAAGGGCAAGCTGTCATGATCCTGGGCCAATCTGGTAGAACTGTCACTTGCAGGAGGCAGATTGTGATGGCCTGATTTCCTATAAGCAGGTTAACTTCTAGATCAAATGGTAAATGCCCAGTGGTCTTCAAAGTCAGTCTACGGTGGGGTTAAGTTTCTCTGTAATTACACACACACACACACACACACACACACACACACACAGAGTACAGAGCTGAAGGGAACTTAGAAAATTTTCTACTGCAGAGATTTTTGAATCTTTTTTCTAAAACAGTGAAGCACCCCCTCCTCCTTTTTTTTTTTTCTTCAAATTAAATATCCTGTAGAACCATATAGTGAAATGTGAATATAAGTGGAGCTGCCCTGACTATTCAAGGGCCCACTGCCACTACTTGGGGCTTCCCTGGTGGCTCAGTGGTAAAGAATCTGCCTTCCATGCCGGAGCCACGGAAGACTTGGGTTCGATCTCTGGGTTGGGAAGATCCTCTGGAGGAGGGCATGGCAACCCATTCCAGTATTCTTGCCTGGAGAATTCCATGCACAGAGGTGGCTGGCGGGCGATAGTCCATGGGGTCTCAGAGAGTTGGACACGACTGAAGCAACTTAGCACTATCCTACTTAGGTCAGGGGTGGCTAGTCTCTTCTTGCTTCCCTGAGGCATATCTATCAGATCTAATTCAACTCTGCTTCATTCATTTGGCAAATGAGGAAGTCAGGTGAGTTTACATAAGTCGGTGACACAGTCAGTGTCCTGGAAGTCTAGAGGCCTCTGGACCCTCAGATCAGTGTTCTTCCTATTAGACAACACCATCACCAGCTTGTGAACCACTAAGCGTGTTCCTGAGCCTTTAATCGTGGTTTCCACTTCAATGGTCTAGTCTACATCTTACAGGTGTGAGCTCCAGGCCCCTGCATGTGAATATCAGTGCCTTAGGAGTCTGGAGTCTTTACCTGAAGGTGGACATAGTCATAGTCATCCATCCAGCTCCTTTCAGAGCCATCGCTGCTGCTACAGTCGGGGGGCTGCTCCTTGCCCAGGCTGGGGGGCAGTGGCTTGTTGAGGGCGGGGGCCTTGTGGTCCCCGGCCGGCAGCAGCTGCCCCGGGGAGCCGGCAGGCGGGTACTCGGTGGAGTTCGTGATGCTCTCCGGCCGGCCCTTCCCAGGGCCAGGTCTGAAGAGGGCCTCGGCGTTGGTGCTGATGGTCGTGGTGAGCTGCTTGGCGTCATCCGGCACGGTCTTGGCCACCATCACGAAGCGGTCCAGGCTGTCCCACTTGTTGTGGGGCTTGTGGACCGCCAGCACGTTCAGGGACCAGCCGCACTCGCTCAGCTCGTGGCTGGTCTGGCCCAGGATCTGGTGGGAGTCCTCCAGCCTCTGGAGCTCGCGCTTCACTTTGTGGTGGAGGACGAGCTCGGGGAGGCAGGCGGCGTTCGCCGCGGTGCCCTGCGCGAAGTTCAGGTAGTCCCTGAGGGCCAGCTCTACTCTGTCCACGGCAGCGCGGACCCCGTTGACGTGCCGCTCCATGTAGCCGTAGCTCCGCCAGTCGGTGGTGACCAGCGCCATCAGGCTGGAGACGGCCCCGTCCAGGGCTTGCTGCAGCCGGAGCAGCCGCTCGAGGGCTGCGTCAGGGTCCAGGAAGAGCCTTCTGTCCTGCGCCGGGGAGGTGGACAGCGAGGACTCCTTGGAGGTGGTGGAGGACGTGGACATGGTGCTCCGTGAGCTGCCCGTACTGGAGAAGGACAGCCGGTTGATACCGTCCACCACGTCCGCGGGGCCCTTGGCTTCCGGCGGCTGGTGCAGCGGCACGTCGTACACCCCGTCTCTCTCTTCCGGGCTGGCCTTCTCGCTGGTCTCTGCTGGTGCTTCCAGAAACTGGACGCCCCGGGGGATGTCGTAGGCATCGTTGTTCTGGGAGCCCACGGGTGGGCCCGGCTTGGGGGCCGGCTGGGTCAGGGATGCGCCGTGTCTCCGTGGGGCCAGCTCAGCAGCTCCGGGGGCGTCGCCGTTGTACTTAGGGTGCAGGTCCTTCCCCAGGGGCTTGGCACCCGTCGGGGGGATGTCGTAGACGCCCTCAGGCCTGCCCGCTTGTCTCATCGGAGGCGGGAAGTCGTACTCTTTCTCCCGGAGCCCGGCCTCGTCTCTGTAGCCGGAGGGTGGAGTGGAGTATCCCTGGGAAGCAAGCGGACAAGGACGCTGTTATCTGCTGAGCTGGTCTAAGTGGCGGTGCAGAAACCGAGCGGTGCGTCCCCACGAGGGCCAGCGGTCCTCCCGGGTGCCGCCCCCTCCCTCTCCTCCAGGCACTAGGGGTCTCCCGAGGCTGCGCAGGGCTCTTGCCCCCACGCTCTGTCGAGGGCGCCCTCCCCTGGAAGCCCTGCTGTCCTGTGGGGACCCTCCTGCCTCAGCTGCTCTCAGGGTTCCTGGCCCACGTGTCAGGAGAGGGGAAGTCTCCTCCCGGACCTGCCAGCGGGGGTGATGCTCAATCAGCTGCTGAAAGGGTTTGAGACACAGTTCCCTCTTATGTGGAATCAGGATAACTACTTCCTGTGCCGGCACAGCCCACAGGGACTCCAAACCTGTATGCGTGTGCACAGCCTGAGTCATCTGTGACGTCCTGTATAAACATGAGCCATGTGACATACAGGCTTCCCTCCTCACTCAGTCGGTAAAGAATCTGCCTGCGGTGCTGGAGACCTGGGTTTGATCCCTGGGTCCGGAAGATCCCCTGGAGGAGGGCATGGCAACCCACTCCAGTATTCCTGCCTGGAGAATCCCCTGGACAGAGGAGTCTGGCGGGCTACAGTCCATGGGATTGAAAAGAGTCAGACATGACTGGGGGACTACACCACCACCATGGGATGTATATGAGTTGCTTGTGGAGCAGAATCGATCGCTCTTCCTTCCTCCTGGCTCGCCTTATTGACTGCCCCATTTTCTTATGGGGAGGGAGGTTAAATATGGAATCCCTACAGTTGTCTTTGTTGTCTCTTCTTCCCCCCTGGCTCCCCTTCCTTCCCTGTTCTTGCACACAAAGACAAGTTTTTCCTCTTTGGATTATCTCAGTGTGTGCATGCTTACACACACACACACACACACACACACACACACACACACAC
>SJYA01037507.1:0-12384 GCA_006410615.1 Neotragus moschatus | reverse complement strand
GAAGCCCTGGCTAGAAGCTTGTTTCAGCTTCATCTTAGTTACCTTTTGAGTGGCGAATTCAACTTCTCAAATGAATGAATGATTGTGTTAAAAAGCACATGCCCTGAGTGGTACCTCTTAATATAACTTCCTGGTACCTCCTCCATTCCCCAGATCTCACCCACCCTCCAAAGCCCAGCCTAAAACTACCTCCTCCAAGAAGTCTTCAACGATTTGATGAATATGATCTGAAAACCTACTAGGTGCCAGGGACACCTGAGTAAGACCTGAGGATGAGAGTGAACATGATAATTCATAATACACAGCCCTCAATTTAAGGAGTTCACATAGCAAGAAAGTGAGAATGACTAAAATAATAGAAACATTTGGTTAATAAAAAATCAAAGAACTCATATATAAATTATGTGACAGGTATTATTCAAGCATTTAAAATAAACCATCCATGAGAAAGGAATTACTATTGTCCCTTTTCATAGACAAGAAAACTGAGGCACTTAACCACCCTGAGGTCACACAGCTAATAGGTGGTGGAGTAAGGACTTGAAACCCAGGCAGTCTGGCTGCAGAGTCCACATGTTGAGCCACCCAGCACCCAGCAGCCAATGGCCGTGCTGCAGTAGGTTGGCTGTTGGGGCCGGAGGAATTCCTTCCCTTCAACTCTAACTAATGCATCAGGAAGACTAGCCTCAGGTGCTGTGCCAGACACCGCCATAAATCTTCATATTGGTCACTGAACACTTGTGTGTGATTATCCCCAATCTGAGGAAACAGTAAAAGGTGGAACAAGGATTATACCCAGACCCTGTGATNGTTGGGGCCGGAGGAATTCCTTCCCTTCAACTCTAACTAATGCATCAGGAAGACTAGCCTCAGGTGCTGTGCCAGACACCGCCATAAATCTTCATATTGGTCACTGAACACTTGTGTGTGATTATCCCCAATCTGAGGAAACAGTAAAAGGTGGAACAAGGATTATACCCAGACCCTGTGATTCCAGAGTCTGTTTCCACAGCAGAGGTTCTCCAGCCTCAGGTTCCCGGAGCCCCGGCTCCTCCAACACTTCTGTTCCCTGACTACCTCTGGGTGGAGGGACTGAGTTTGTAGTCATCTCTGAAACCAGGCTGAGCCAGGGTCTGGTCAGCAGTGATTTCCTAAGGAGGCCAGTCCAGTTCTGTGCAGATCCTCAAAGGTAGGGGCTGTGTGGTCATGGTTTTATGTTTTTCCTTTCTCCTAACCCTAATTCTAGCTCTGCCTATGGGAGCACTGAGTACATAATAGGGAAAAGAAATGAATGCAGAAATGAATGCATAAATGAATGAGTGAAAAATTGTCCCCACCTCTCTGAGCTTCCAGTCACAAGTTCACAGATACCTGCCTCCACATCTGGGCACCATGCCAGGGGTGATGGCATGGGTGATGGCTGTGTGTGCCCACCTGTCTTTACCCCTACTGACCCCTCCTTTTCCAGCAAACCTGCCCCGAAGATCTCCAGCCTGAGTCTAGAAGCCAGCTCTGTCTTGGAGTTCCATGTGTTCTGGAAATGCTGACTCACTGGGTCGTCAGCTTTAGCCAAAACAGTTAGTAAGTGAAATTAACTACAAGAAAATCTTGATAGCTGGCAAAGGGAAATGAAAATACATCCTTGTTGCTTCAGGCTCTCCCTTCCAACCTGTGACACAGAAAGCTGTCAGAGAGGGTCTCTGTGTGCTGAGGAAAGGCCACACACAGGCTCCGTGCTAGCATGTCAGAGCGCTCCCGGCTGTTCCAGGAGCCCCATGCTCCAGTCCTGCCAACCCTACTCTGTGACCGCGCCTTCCCCTCACTGGGCCTCAGTTTCTCTGTCTATAAAGGAAGGGTAGGCTTGTTGGCTTATCTCCAAGATTCCTTCCAGCTCTAACTTTATGGAAATGATGTTTTACCCTCTCTGGGTATCTGATTCCTAATCTAGCAATTAAGAGTCATCCTTCTTGTCCATCTATTAGCATGAGAGACCCTAGAAAAATTAAATGTGCATTACAGATGTGCAGAAATCACCCCCGGGGCCCGAGTCTGGCCGAGCGGAAACAGAGGTGTGGGCAACCTGTGCTCCCTGATGTCAGGTTTGGCTATGGTGCACAAGAGAGCCCTGGGGCCCCAGAAGACCCTTGGCCCAAGACGCCCCCACCCAGCACTGCCTTCATCCCCTTCCAGTCTACCTCAGCCTTGCCCAGTGGTTCCCGCCGCTTACCGGCAGCCTGCTTCTCTTCGTCAAGTCAGCAGGGGTGTATATATTTAGGTAAAGACAGTCTTCGGAAAATGTGAGACTAATGTTCTCCTTTCTGTTGGTAAAGAGATCCGAGAGCAACTGCGCCCCCACTGGGTCTTGGGAGCACCTACGAGGGGCAAGGAGAGAAGAATTCTTGAGGTTCAATCAGAGCTGAACAAGGAGATGTCTCCTGTGGTCATCAAAGGCCTTGGACTGGCAGCTTCAGGCCAGTAAATAGAGTTGTTCTTACCATACCTGGGGCATGCGATGGGGATCCTCAGGCTCACCAAGGTCTCCCCGGACCATGTACGGTCAGATCTGACCCTCTTCCCTTCCTGGAGCCTCTGGAATGCCCTGGGTCAAGGGAGGAGGCTGCCCTATGTGCTGATGGGTGTGAAAAAGGACCATTTCCTGCATCCCTGGGTCCCCACCAGCACTGTATGGCGCCCGTTGCAGAGCGCCTATATTCTGCCCACAGGGAAACATGTTCTAGGCCACAGGAGACTTCCAGAAACCAGGAGAAATCAATCAAATGGCAGAGATTTAGGGCATACAACAGATCAGGGTCAAATATTTGTGGGGCAGCGTTAGGAGAACTATATTAAATGGCAACCCACTTCAGTGTTCTTGCCTGGAGGATCCCAGGGACGGGGGAGCCTAGTGGGCTGCCGTGTATGGGGTCGCACAGAGTGGGACACGACTGAAGCGACTTAGCAGCAGCAACATTCTAGTCCTGCCTCAGCCAGATTTGCTGGGTTTCCTTGGGTGAATGCCTTGCCTGCTCTTCGGTCCCAATCAGTCTGATATAAGTGAGAGGAGTGATTTCTATAAGGGTCTAGCAACATGGACATGGTAATATTTGTCAGGAGCTCATCACAGGCAAGAGCTATTGGTTGTCCCAATAGGAGACTTTAAAGATCTACAGATAATTTTTAATGTTTATTGAGTCCCTACAACTTGCCAACTGTTGTTTTAAATACCTCTTATATATTAACTCATTTAAATTCACATTGGCCCCATGATATAGGTTCTATTATTATCCTCATTTTACAGTTGAGAAACTGAGGCACAGAGAAGTTAGAGAACCTGCCCAAGGTCACACAGCTAGAAAGAATCATACTATGTAGTGCTTATGTTTTCAAGGATATTATAAGCCACATTTCTGGATCTCAATGCCTCCACGAAAAAGGCATGGCTGCCCTCAGTATGTCGATGAGGTAACTGAGGCACTGATGTGCTTGGATGACACAGCTGTCAAGTCACAGAATCACAATCTCAAAGAGAACCTCTTGATTTCCATCCTGTGGGGACTTTCCCCAGATCAGCTAGGCAAGGGACATAATATTTATAAAAGAAGATTAAGAGTTAAAAAGCAAAAATACTCAATGTCACTAGTAGTCAAACACAGAATAAAAAGAATAATTTTGTATATACTGGTGATGATAACAATTATTAACATTATTCTGCCTATTCAGTAGATAAAAACCATTTTAATAACTCCACGCATTGAGAAAAATTCAGTTAATGGAGGCTTTCATATATTAATTAAAACAGTGTAGTTGGAATATTTCTGCAGGGAAATTTTAAAAATACTCTTACTCCAAAATGTTATATCTTGGAACTTATCAAAAAATGAATATGCATGAAAAGTTAGCTATAGGATGTTCATCAGAGTGCTATTTATAGTATAAAAAAATATCAACAACAGTGAAGAACTCCAAATAAGAGATGGAGTAAAGAAATCATGATTCCATACTCAATATAATATAGTGATTAAATGTCAGGTTGTGATATGTGATGACAGAATGGTGTTCACGATACACTTTCATGAACTTTGTCTACTGCTTTATCTAAATTATCTATACCATGTAATATGATACTGTGATTTAATAAAAATAAGTATTTATAAGAAGTATGTATTCGATCTTTGGCCAGTTTCTGCTGAAGAGCTCTTGAAACCCTTGTGTTCATAATTTCCTGAGCAGTGTATACTGTTGGGTTAACGAAGTAACTTTTGGACCACACCTAAGGGCACGAACTGGTTGCCCGAGGAATAGTCTCATGATAATAAAAAGGAAACCTTCTGTCACAGCCCCCTGAACTCTGGAAAGAGAAGATGGGCTGGAGGGGAATCAATCACCAGTGACCAACGACTTCAATCCCCTGCCCACGTAATGGCTTTCCAGGTAGCTCAGAGGTAAACAACCTGTCTGCCAATGCAGGAGACACAGGAGATTACCTGGAAGAGGAAATGGCAGCCCACTTCAGTGTTCTCGCATGGAAAATTCCGTGGAGAGAGGAGCCTGGTGGGCTATAGTCCAAGGGGTTGCAAAGAGTCGGATACAACTGAGCAATGCCAACACTCATGCCCATGTAATGAAACCTCCGTGAAACCTCCGTAAAACTCAAAAGGACAGGTTCAGAAAGCATCCCGGTAGGTGAACCAGAACTTGTTTTTATTTTTCACACTGCATGGCATGTGGGATCTTACTTCCCTGACCAGGGATTGAATCCGTTGCAGTTGAAGGGCAGATTCTTAACCACGGGACAACCAGGGAGGCCACCGTGTTGGGTCGTCTGTTAGGGATCTCACCTTATGGATCTCTTCATTTGGCTAGTGGTTTGTATCCTTCATAATGAACTGGTAATCTAGTGAGGAAATTAGTTTCTTGAATTCTGTGAGCTGCTCTGGTAAATTAATATATCTCTAAATTATAGAACCTCTAAATTATAGCCAGTTGGTCAGATGTACAGGTGACAACTTGGAATTGGCATTTGAAGTAGAGGGAGGTTTTGTGGGACTGAGCCCTTCATGGGTGGAATCTGATGCTATCTCTGGCAAAACAGTGTCAGCAATTAGTTGAATTGTTGGACACACATATGGTGTGCAAGAATTGCTTTTTGGTGTGGGAAACACACATATACATCAGAACTGGGTACAGGAAGTTGTGTGATTCCACTTTAAGGGAGAAATTATGGAACAGATAAAAGACTAGAAAAATACAATCTAAAATATGAAGAGGAGCTCTTGCTAGGTGGTGGAATTGTGTATGATTTTCATTGTCTTAATTTTACTTACCATCCTCACTTTTCAAAAAACTAATTATTTATTTATTCGGCTGCATGTTTCTTGGCTGTGACATGTGTGGTCTTTCAGTCACAGCATGTGAACTCCTAGTTGAATAAAGGGCTCTAGAATGCTGTGAGAGTTCTGGAATGTTGGTGAGGGTCTACTAGAGCTTGAGGATTTCACAGCAAAGTGTGAGCCACTCAGAGGACTGCCTTGGCTCCTTCCTGCATCCCTTTGAGACTAACATCCCCACTGAAAAATGCCAAAGCCATGCCTCTGACTTACATGGGAGGGTGAGAGGTGGTATTCTTCACGAAGGTCCATGGCTCTGCAGGCTGCGGTGGAGCAAACCTCAAGGATCCAAGAGGAGGCTTGGCAAAGGGGACTCCCAGGAAGACGGCCACAGGCTGAGCAAATCCTTTTAAGCTGACATGTTTTCCCAGGACTCTGCCCTGAGCGGTGTCCACGACAGGCGATGAGGGCGGCAGCCCTGCTGGACATTGGGAGGAAGTGAGGACTCGTCAGTGGTGACGGTGAACTGGATTCTGGGTGGATTTTGTTACTTTTGCCACTTTTGATACTTTGCCACATGATCTTGAATGTCCGCTCAACTCTCTAAGCCTCAGCTTCTTATGTAAGAGAGGGTGAAGCTGTCTTTCCTAACTCACAGAGTCATCAGAGGGAGGGTGACTCGGGGTCACATTCTATTTGTCCCATTCCCGTGGAGCAGGCGGTTTTTTCTTACTGAGCGTAAATGCATCTCCTGCAGTTGCCACGTCAGGCCTGGTTCTTGCTGCTCAGGGGCATCCTGCACCTTCATGAGGCAGGTGGCCTTAGCAACCCCTGTTCATGCTCGTCCCTCAAGTCCTCTCTTGTCCATCCTCAACAGCTGCAGTTTGTTTAAGCATCCTTACAGGAAATGATTTCCAGCTTCTCATCCTCCCAATTGTTCTCCTTTAGATACAGATGAAAGGGCAACCTCTCCTTCAAAGTGTGTGGCTAGAACAGAGAAGAATAACACAGATCTGGTCTTATAGACACAGCCTTCAAGAGACATGATGTGGACAGATGCCTGACGGGCAAGAGTGAAAAAGCGGGTGATGATGGGCTGTGCGGTACAGGCAATGATGCTGACAGCAGGGATCACCGTATATTGAGCACTTACTATATACCACGTGGGCACTCTAATCAGAGCAGCATGGCTAGGGAGACATCAATATGTCCATTTTACAGATGAGGTAACTGAGGAAACGGAGCCAGCGAGTATGGATTTTCTAAAGGTGGAAAAGGTATGACCCTGCCAGGGGATAACTAGCAGTAAGGGGACAATCAGTTTCTAATTAGGGCTTCCCTAGTGGCTCAGATGGTAAAGAATCTGCCTGCAATGCAGGAAACCTGAGTTTGATCCCTAGGTTGGGAAGATCCCCTGGAGAAGGAAATGGCAACCCACTCCTGTATTCTTGTCTAGACCGAGGAACTTGGTGGGCTACAGTCCACGGGGGCACAAAGAGTCAGACATGACTGAGCGACTAACACATAGCTGCGCTTCCCCTCAGTTCCAGGCCTCTCACAGTGTCACAGAGCCAGAAGGAAGATAAAACCCAGTGCAGCCTGGACTGTCAGAGCGCTGATGGCTGGAGCACTGGCTCTGGACTCAGGAGACAGAAAGAGAATTCAGAATGTAGTTTTCCAGCAGATCTCGGGCATGTACAATTCCCTCTTTGAGCCTCAGTTTTTCCATCTACAAAATGGTACAGATGCATCTGAGGTCCCTTGCTGCACCCTTGTATTAACTGTGTCCTCTATGTCCCATATTCTGATGCTTTGACAGCTGGAGCCTTGCTGATTCTGGGGGGACTTCCCCTCCCAGTGTTAGCCAATCCTTGGAGACAGGAATGAACTTCCCCTTTGAGCCTGCCAGAGCCTGTACTCCAACCCCCTTCGTTATCAGGTCCTCCACATTCACCACCATCATCCTGCCCCAACCACTCCAGGACAAAGTACCTGAAAACTGTGTGCACCCCCTAACCTGCTGAAATTGTCTGCTTTGCCACTCCCAAACCTGTTTATCCTGCCTCGCCTCTTCCTTCCCTATCAGCAACCAAGATAAATACCCTTACTCCCAATTTCTTTTTTTCCCTCGTGACCCACCCCAGTGTTTACCACCTGGCACATCATGGTAGGGCCATGCTCTCTCCTCCATGAAAATGTGAGTCACAAACCATCTTTTCAAAAGGCAGTTGGCTCCTGGTCTGTGGGCCTTCAGTTCAGTTCAGTTCAGTTGCTCAGTCTTGTCCGACTCTTTGAGACCCCATCAATCACAGCACACCAGGCCTCCCTGTCCATCACCAACTCCTGGAGTTCACTCAGACTCACGTCCATCGAGTCGGTGATGCCATCCAGCCATCTCATCCTCTGTCGTCCCCTTCTCCTCCTGCCCCCAATCTCTCCCAGCATAAGAGTCTTTTCCAATGAATCACTCTTCGAATGAGGTGGCCAAAGTACTGGAGTTTCAGCTTCAGCATCATTCCTTAAAAGGCCTTTAGAATACCCTAATAGTCTATCTCTTTTTTTAAGCTTTAAACTTTTAATTTTGTATTTGGATATAGCTGATTAACAATGTTGTGATAGTTTTAGGTGAACAGCGAAGGCACTTAGCCATACATACACATGTATCCATTCTCCCCCAAACTCCCCTCCCATCCTGGCTGCCACATAACACTGAGCAGATTTCCATATGGTATATGATAGGCCCTTGTTAGCTAACCATTTTAATATAGCAGTAATACAGTGTATTTGAAAGCAACACCTTTATCTCTTTTTTTACTTTCTCTATTGCAGGCACTCTTTAGAATAAACAGACCATTTCCACCTCACAACAGTCCACGGAGGTAGAGTTGTCACCCCCATTTTCAAAATGCAAAACCAAGGCACAGAAAAGGGACATCCCATGTGTAAGAACACACAGCCCCTAAATGCTGAACCGGGAGGGGAACCCATACCACTCTGTCTCCAGAACCAGTATTAATATTCTGGTAGGATCCCTTCAGGGCTTCCCAGGTAGCTCAGCGGTAAAGAATACACCTGCCAATAGACACAGGTTCCATCCCTGGATCAGGAAGATCCCCTGGAGTAGGAAATGGCAACCTACTCTAGGATTCTTGCCTGGAAAATTTCATGGACAGATAGCCTGGTAGGCTACAGTCCATGGGGTTGCAAAAGAGTTGGACATGAGTTAGCTACTAAACAATAACAGAGATCCGTTGCAGGATTCTGGTAAAGACCCACTCCATATCCATATCAATAATCAAGAGGGAAAGACATGGAGGAGCTCACCAAAGTCCTCAGCGGGAGGTGGGAGGGGAGCTGATTATCCTCCTCTGGTGTGCCGAGCCGAGCCTAGGGTGTGCTTGGTCCCCTGTGTCTCCTGCCATGGGGCACAGGCTAGACCATTCAAGTTCACAGAGCCTGTGCTGCTGCAGAACCCCGCCTGTCACTGCTTTGCCCTGTGCCCATCCTTGTCCTCTACAAGGATTTCCAANCTCTGGTGTGCCGAGCCGAGCCTAGGGTGTGCTTGGTCCCCTGTGTCTCCTGCCATGGGGCACAGGCTAGACCATTCAAGTTCACAGAGCCTGTGCTGCTGCAGAACCCCGCCTGTCACTGCTTTGCCCTGTGCCCATCCTTGTCCTCTACAAGGATTTCCAAAAATGCTCCTGCTATCTGCATTTCAGGAGGACTCACCCCAAGCTGTGAAGGAACCAAGGGAGGTCAGAACCAGAGCTAAGAGCCACATCCTGGAAAGAGAGCCACTCCTGTACACGCAGGTGTGTCTGCGCTGCTCACAGGGGCTGTTTCAGTTCCGGCCTCCAGCTCCCTCCACAAGCTCCTGCCCCAGCTGCTAAATAACAAGCAAATCTCTCCTCCCTTCCTTGTGAGTGGTTGGAATGTGCGAGCCACGCCCACCAAGAGTTTAACTCTCTTTGAAATCCAGAACCCAGGCTTAACTCTCCAATTGCAGGTAGCTGCACATCTGAAGTGGCTTAGCAGCAGCAGCAGCAGATTCTATAAACAACTTGTTTCATAAGTGCTTCTCCTTTCCTGGACTCTAACCTTAGTGCTCTGTGACCTTCCCAGGGCAGGCATAAACAGACAAGAGGCTTTCAGACAAGGGGAGTTTTTGATGTGGGGTCCTTAGAAAAACTGGAAAGCTTTCAGAGCAACTCCTAGCCCCACAGCTACCTAGCTAGAGAATTAAGGGCAAATCTTTTCATTTCCTTCGGCTTCAAATTCAGAGTTCCATGCTATTATTTTGGAAGCATCATAAATTTCTTTCAGTCTCTCTTCTGATGTTTGAATTAATTTTACAGTATACCTGCGAAGTGACTCAGCCTCCCATTGTATACCTCCAGGGTCTGGGAACTCATGACCTATCCAGGCAAGGATCTGAGGAGAGAATGTCTTTACAGTAAAGGGACTCCATCTCTCCATTTCTTTGGTTCTAATTATCCATCCATCCATCCTTCCATTTATTATTTCATTCATTAAATCTCCAAACATTTACCAAATGCCTGGCACTATGCTAAGTGCTATGGATACAAAGATAAAACATAGTCCATCTCCTGGAGCAGTCACCATGTGATAAGACAGAGGCAGGGAGAGGTGACAGGTGGGTTGCTGTGCAATGTGGCAGCACCAAAGTAGAGAGATGCAGAGCGCTCTGAGTGCACCTGTGACCACGCCCTTACCTACTAGGGGAAAGAGGAAGATGCTCAAAGCCCGCCTAACAGAATCATTACACGCCCAGTAAATGGGACATTCTCTAAGTACACTCTGGTACAGCCGGCTACGGCAATACTCTGCTTTCACTCAGTCTCGTGATGCACACCTCTGTTTCTTAACAGGGAAAGGCAGGCAAGATGTATTGTGAAGGGAAAACCGTGATAATATAGTTTTGACTGCATTAGGATACTGTTGGCAGTTCCTCGAAAATCACACACAGAGGCTTCCTTGCTGTCCAGTGCTTAAGACTCCACACTTCCACTGCAGGGAGAACAAATTTGATCCCTGGCCACGGAACTAAGATCCTGTGTGCCATGTGGTGTGGCCAAAAAATTAACAAAAATTAAACACAAAGTCACCACATTACCCAGCAATTCCACTCCTAGGTATATACCTACAATAATTGAATTAGGATCATTATTCATAATCGTCCGAAGCAGAAAGAATCTAAATGTCCAGAAACTGATGAATGGACAAATTAAATAATATCTGTACAATGCAGTATTATTGAACCACACACACAAAAATGAAGTACTGGCCCATGCTAAACAGGGATGAACCTTAAAAATATTGAATATTATGCTAATGAAAGGAGTCAGATATGAAAGGACAGAGATTGTATGATTCTGTTTATATGAAATGTCCAGATTAAGCAAATCCATAGAGGCAGAAAGTAGTTCAGAGGTTGCTGCAGGCCTGGGGTGTGGAGAGGAATGAGGTGTGAGTGCTACTGGGTAGAGGCTTCTCTTTGAGGTGATGAAAATGTTCTGGGATTACATAGTGGTGATGGTTGCAGAACTCTGTGAATATACTGAAACACCACTGAGCTGTAAGCCTTAAAAGGTGAATTTTGAACTTCCCTGGTGGTCCAGTGGTTTAGACTCCACATTTCCAGTGCAGTGGCAGTGGGTTCAGTTCCTGGTGGGGGAATTTAGATTTCACATGTCATATGGTGTAGCCAAAATAAAAATAAGTAAGTATATTTTTAAAAGATGAATTTTATGGTGTGTGGATTACCTTTCAATAAAGAAATATTTTCAAAATTTAGTCATGCATACTGCTAAGTCACGTCAGTCGTGTCCGNTTAGATTTCACATGTCACATGGTGTAGCCAAAATAAAAATAAGTAAGTATATTTTTAAAAGATGAATTTTATGGTGTGTGGATTACCTTTCAATAAAGAAATATTTTCAAAATTTAGTCATGCATACTGCTAAGTCACGTCAGTCGTGTCCGACTCTGTGTGACCCCATAGACAGCAGCCTACCAGGCTCCCGTCCCTGGGATTCTCCAGGCAAGAACACTGGAGTGGGTTGCCATCTCTTCCAATGCATGAAAGTGAGAACTGAAAGTGAAGTCGCTCAGTCTTGTCTAACTCTTCGTGACCCCGTGGACTGCAGCCTACCAGGCTCCTCTGTCCATGGGATTTCCCAGGCAAGAGTACTGGAGTGGGGTGCCATTGCCTTCTCCGTAGTCATGCATAATATCCCATTTTAATAAGGAAAACTGGGCTTCCTTGGTGGCTCAGATGGTAAAGAATCCGCTTGCAATAAAGAAGATCCGGGTTCAATCCCTGGGTCAGGAAGACCTCCTGGAGAAGAAAATGGCTACCCACTCCAATATTCTTGCCTGGGAAATTGCCTGGACAGAGGAGCCTACTGGGCTACAGTCTATGGGGGTCATAAGAGTCAGACACAACTGAGTGACTTTCATTCACATAATAAAAAGTATATATCTTTCTTTTTGTAGGAAAAAATTTGGAAAGTTAGGTATTGACTTTCTATATGCAACAGCCATGTCCTGGCTAAATGTGTTTTTCCTTACTTGCATGTTCCATTTGTATTTATTCAGACATTCACGTGACAATTCACTGAGCTCTCTGTTCTCGCTGAGCACAGAGTTTGGGAATCACTGTGTGGACGGTGTGTATGCAGGATCTCACTCAGTTCTCAAAATTAATTCGTGAATTGATATCATGATTTCCCAGTGTTCAGTGAGGACAANTCAGACATTCACGTGACAATTCACTGAGCTCTCTGTTCTCGCTGAGCACAGAGTTTGGGAATCACTGTGTGGACGGTGTGTATGCAGGATCTCACTCAGTTCTCAAAATTAATTCGTGAATTGATATCATGATTTCCCAGTGTTCAGTGAGGACAAAGAAATGGCCCACAGGCACACAGTAAGAGGAAGAGCTGAGAAGTGAACTAAAACAGCACAATGTTACAGCCCCGACTCTAAACGTTGTGGGAACTGGAGTCCTGAGGTATGAGGCTCCTCCTTGAGAATG
>SJYA01037466.1:0-10682 GCA_006410615.1 Neotragus moschatus | reverse complement strand
AGTCAGAGACACAGAGAACAAACTGGTGGTTACCAGAGGAGGAGGGAGTAGGGAGATGTGTAAAACAGGGAAGGGATTAGGAGATACAAACTTCCAGTTATAAGATAAGTCACGGGAATGGAATGTACATACAGGGAATATCGTCAATAATCTTGTAAGAAATCTCCGTGGTGACACATGGTAACCAAACTTATCGTAGCAATTCATTTCATAATGTTTAAAAATATGGAGTCACGTTGTTGTGCACCTGAAACAAATATAATATCATACATCAACTTTGGGCCTCCCCAGTGGCTCAGCGGTAAAGCATCCTCCTGCAGTGCTGGAGCTGCAGGAGGCGTGGGCTGGATTCCTGGGTCAGGAAGATCCGCCGGAGGAGGGCATGGCACCCCACTCCAGTACTTTTGCCTGGAGAATCCCATGGACAGAGGAGCCTGGCGGGCTATAGTCATGTGGTCACAAAGAGCTGGACATGACAGATGTGACTTAGCATGCATGCACGCATGGCAACTTTACTGAAGAAATAAACAGTCGGGGCTCTGAATGGAGGATGCCAAGGTTTGTGAGTCACTTTTCCTCTGGCGGCCTATGTGACTCTGCGCCATCCCCCTAATTTCCCTGTCCTCTGCTTTCTCACCTCATCAATTAGGATTGAAACCTTCCAAAATGATGGGTTCTTGGAAGGAGGAGTAACTAAGGTGACAGAAAGAAATATATTGAATGTGGTCTGATACCTGGTAAAGGATGAACAATCTTGAAATGCCATGTTAGCCCTGCTAAACGTGCCCGCACTGACTAAATTCATGCCTCTGAGTTTCAAGAAGAAAAGCTCCCTTGGGAGACAAGTCCTGCAAGATGGGCTGAGCTCTGAAGCTCTCTGATGAGATCACAAGTTCAGACTCCAATAAATACACCTGTTCTCAAGCGCCTCTGTCTGCAGAAGACCCGTGGATTTCTGCAGAAATATAGCTCTGGGGACTAGCTGAGAGCACAGACTGACAGACAGCAGAATTCATTTTCACTTCTGAAGAATCTCACAGGCACTTGCTGGCTACACAACACTGGGCTCTGAGTGTAGGGAGGAGAAGTACATTTCATCACTCATGTCTCCAGTAATGAAAAGGGAAGCTATTTGTTATTAGGGGAAAGATGTTTGTGAATCACAGATCTGAGAAAGGNAACCTTCCAAAATGATGGGTTCTTGGAAGGAGGAGTAACTAAGGTGACAGAAAGAAATATATTGAATGTGGTCTGATACCTGGTAAAGGATGAACAATCTTGAAATGCCATGTTAGCCCTGCTAAACGTGCCCGCACTGACTAAATTCATGCCTCTGAGTTTCAAGAAGAAAAGCTCCCTTGGGAGACAAGTCCTGCAAGATGGGCTGAGCTCTGAAGCTCTCTGATGAGATCACAAGTTCAGACTCCAATAAATACACCTGTTCTCAAGCGCCTCTGTCTGCAGAAGACCCGTGGATTTCTGCAGAAATATAGCTCTGGGGACTAGCTGAGAGCACAGACTGACAGACAGCAGAATTCATTTTCACTTCTGAAGAATCTCACAGGCACTTGCTGGCTACACAACACTGGGCTCTGAGTGTAGGGAGGAGAAGTACATTTCATCACTCATGTCTCCAGTAATGAAAAGGGAAGCTATTTGTTATTAGGGGAAAGATGTTTGTGAATCACAGATCTGAGAAAGGTCTTATATTCAGAATACGTAAGGAATTTTAAAATTGTAAAGGACAAAATGTAGTGAAAGAGGACAGATCCTTGTGCCAGGGGTTGGGGTGTGGGAGGGGAAACCAGAAAGGGGCAGCACCTGGGTGTTTTTAGGGTGATGGACGTGGCCTGTGTCCTGGTTGTGGTGGTGATCACTGGAATCTCTCCGTGTGTCAGAGCTCAGAGAGCTGCACACCCAAGGACAAGCAGGCCAGGAATTTCCTGGAGGTCCAGTGGTTCAGAATGTGCCTGCCATATAAAATTAATACACAGAAATCCGTTGCATTCCTAAATACTAATAAGGAAAAATCAGAAAGAGTAATTAAGGAAACAATCCCATTCACCACCGCAATGAAAAGAGTAAAATACTTAGGAATAAATTTACATAAAGAAACAAAAGACCTGTATACAGAAAGCTAAAAAAAAAAAAAAAAACTGACGAAAGAAATCAACAATGACACAAATAGATGGAGAAATGTACCATGTTCTTGGATTGGAAGAATCAGTATACTGAAAACGACTCTACAACCCAAAGCAATCTGTAGAGTCGTCACAATCCCGATCAAACTACCAAAGGTATTTTCCACAGAACTAGAACAAATAATTTCACAATTTGTATGGAAACACTAAAGATTCTGAATACCCAAAGCAATCTTGAGAAAGAAGAATGGAACTGGAGGAATCAACCTTCCTGACTGCAGACTATACTACAAAGCTACAGTCATCAAGACAGCATGGTACTGGCACAAAGACAGAAATATAGATCAATGGAACAAAATAGAGAACCCAGAGATAAATCCACACACCCATGCACACGTTAGCTTTGACAAAGGAGGCACAAATATACAATGGCGTAAACAAAATCTCTTCAACACGTGTTGCTGGCGAAGATGCTCAACTACGTGTAAAAGAATGAAACTGGAACACTTTCTAACACCATACACTAAAATAAACTCAAAATGGATTAAAGATCTAAATGTAAGACCAAAAACTATAAAACTCTTAGGAGGAAACCATAGGCAGAACACTCTCTGACATAAATCACAGCAAGATCCTCTATGACCCACCTCCCAGAGTAATGGTGATAAAAACACAAGTAAACAAAAGGGACCAAATTTAACTTAAATGCTTTTGCACAATGAAGGAAACTATCAGCAAGGTGAAAAGACAGCCCTCAGAATGGGAGGAAATAATAGCAAATGAAACAACTGACAAAGAATGAATCTCCAAAATATACAAGCAGCTCATGCGGCTCAATACCAGAAAAACGAACAACCCCATAAAAAGTGGGCAAGAGATCTAAACAGACATGTTTCCAAAGACATAGAGATGGCTACCAAACACATGAAAGAGATGCTCAACGTCACTCATTATTAGAAAACTGCAAATCAAAACCACAATGAGTTATCATCTCACACAGGTCAGAACGGCCTCATCAAAAAGTCTACAAACAAGAAATGCTGGAGATGGTGTGGAGAAAAGGGAACCTTCTTCCACCGTTGGTGGGAATGCAAACTGGTACAGCCACTATGGAGAACAGAGTGGAGGTTCCTGAAAAAACTGGGAATAGAACTGCCACACGACCCAGCAATCCCACTGCTGGGCATACCACCCTGAGGAAACCAGAAGTGAAACAGACACATGTACCCCAATGTTCACAGCAGCACTATTTACAATAGCCTGGACAGGGAAGGGACCTAGATGTCCATCGGCAGATGAATGGATAAGGAAGTTGTAGTGCATATACACAATGGAATATTACTCAGCTATAAAAAGGAACGCATTTGAATCAGTGCTAATGAGGTGGATGAACCTGGAGCCTGTTATACAGAGAGAAGTAAGTCAGAAAGAGAAAGACAAATACTTATATTAATGCCTATATATGGAATTTAGAAAGACGGTAGCAACGATTCTACATGCAAGGAAGCAAAGGAGACAGAGACATACGGAACATACTTTTCAACTCAGTGAAAGAAGGCGAGGGTGGGATGATTTGAGAGAACAGCAGTGAAACATATACATTACCATATGTAAAAGAGATGACCAGTGCAAGTTCAATGCATGAAGCAGGGCACCCAAAGCCGGGGCTCTGGGACAACCCAGAGGGATAGGGTGGGGAGGGAGGTGGGATGGGGGTTCAGGAGGGGAGGACACATGTATACCTGCGGCCGATTCGTGTTGATATATGGCAGAAAACATCACAATATCGTATAGTAATTATTCTCCGATTAAAATACATTAATGATTAAAATAAAAAAAAAGAATCCACCTGCCAACGCAACAGGCAGGCGTTCAATGCCTAGTCCAGGAAGATTCCACGTGCCGCAGGGCAACTAAGACGGTGTGTCACAACTACTGAACCCACTTGCTCTGACTACTGAAGCCCTCGAGCCTAGAGTCCATGCTCCGCCACTACAGAGTAGTCCTCCTTCTCCACAATGAGAGAAAGCCCTCGTGCAGCAACAAAGACTCAGTGCACCCAACAATAAATAAATAAATAATAAGAAAGAAAACCGGGCCAATCTTACGGTATGTTCATTTGAAAATTCCAATGGTAGGTACTGAACTAGGTGCATCTCTCTATATCCTTTGAATAATCATATCTTGGGTGAAGCTAACAAAAATTACATCTCAGGCTACATTAAAATTTTAGATCAGCTTCCCAGGCACTGCTCTTNTTATGGGAAAACTGGATCCCCCTTTTTTATACAACATTCAAAAATAAACCACAACAACAGAAGATTAAAGACGAAATTGTTAGACCTTACGCCATAAAGCTCCTAGAAGAAGACGTAGCCAGTACGCTCTTTGACACAGGTCTTAGCAATAGTTTTTTTCACCTGTCTCCTCAGGCAAGAGCAACAAAAGCAAAAATAAACAAATGGGAGTTCACCAAACGAAAAAGCTTTTACACAGCAAGGGAAACCGTCAACAAAAGAAAAAGGCAACCTGCTGAGTGGGAGAAGATATGAGCAAGTGATACACATCCGAAAAGAGGTAGATGTCCAAAACAGCTAAAGGACTCAGAGAATATATGGGAGAAACACCCGAAACCCGATTTTAAAATGCGGCAAAGCACTGAATAGACATTTCTGCAAAGAAGAGATACAGATGGCTAATAGACATATGAAAAGATGCTCAGCATCTCCTCATCAGGGATTAGAAAATCAAGACCACAGTGAAGTACTTCCTCATACCTGTCAAGTAGCTGTTATCAAAAAGGCAACAAGTAAGAAATGTCGGGGAGGACGCAGAGAAAAGGAAACCCTCGTGCGGTGTTGGTGAAAATGTATATCGGTGCAGCCACTATGGAGACAATGAGGGTTTCCTCAAAAACTGAAAACAAGAACTACCATATGATCCAGCAGTTCCAGTTCTCGGTATTTTCCTCAAGAATAAAAGAAACACTCGTCACAAAAGATATATGTGCTCCTCTGTTCAGTGCAGCGTTATTTACAGCCAAGGGGAGCCAAGATATGGAAGGAACCTAAGTGCCCATCAATAGATGAGTCAAAAAGAAAGAAATGGTGTGTACACACACACACATGCACACACACAGTGGACTATTACTCAGCAATAAAAAAAAGAATGAAATCTTGTCATTGTCGACAACATGGACGGACCTAGAGGGTGTTATGCCAAGTAAAACTAGGCACACAGAGAAAGACAAATACCACACCGTTTTGTTTACATGTGGAACCGCAGAAATAAAATAAGGGAAACACGGGAAACAAGACAAAAATAGAGTCAGAGACACAGAGAACAAACTGGTGGTTACCAGAGGAGGAGGGAGTAGGGAGATGTGTAAAACAGGGAAGGGATTAGGAGATACAAACTTCCAGTTATAAGATAAGTCACGGGAATGGAATGTACATACAGGGAATATCGTCAATAATCTTGTAAGAAATCTCCGTGGTGACACATGGTAACCAAACTTATCGTAGCAATTCATTTCATAATGTTTAAAAATATGGAGTCACGTTGTTGTGCACCTGAAACAAATATAATATCATACATCAACTTTGGGCCTCCCCAGTGGCTCAGCGGTAAAGCATCCTCCTGCAGTGCTGGAGCTGCAGGAGGCGTGGGCTGGATTCCTGGGTCAGGAAGATCCGCCGGAGGAGGGCATGGCACCCCACTCCAGTACTTTTGCCTGGAGAATCCCATGGACAGAGGAGCCTGGCGGGCTATAGTCATGTGGTCACAAAGAGCTGGACATGACAGATGTGACTTAGCATGCATGCACGCATGGCAACTTTACTGAAGAAATAAACAGTCGGGGCTCTGAATGGAGGATGCCAAGGTTTGTGAGTCACTTTTCCTCTGGCGGCCTATGTGACTCTGCGCCATCCCCCTAATTTCCCTGTCCTCTGCTTTCTCACCTCATCAATTAGGATTGAAACCTTCCAAAATGATGGGTTCTTGGAAGGAGGAGTAACTAAGGTGACAGAAAGAAATATATTGAATGTGGTCTGATACCTGGTAAAGGATGAACAATCTTGAAATGCCATGTTAGCCCTGCTAAACGTGCCCGCACTGACTAAATTCATGCCTCTGAGTTTCAAGAAGAAAAGCTCCCTTGGGAGACAAGTCCTGCAAGATGGGCTGAGCTCTGAAGCTCTCTGATGAGATCACAAGTTCAGACTCCAATAAATACACCTGTTCTCAAGCGCCTCTGTCTGCAGAAGACCCGTGGATTTCTGCAGAAATATAGCTCTGGGGACTAGCTGAGAGCACAGACTGACAGACAGCAGAATTCATTTTCACTTCTGAAGAATCTCACAGGCACTTGCTGGCTACACAACACTGGGCTCTGAGTGTAGGGAGGAGAAGTACATTTCATCACTCATGTCTCCAGTAATGAAAAGGGAAGCTATTTGTTATTAGGGGAAAGATGTTTGTGAATCACAGATCTGAGAAAGGTCTTATATTCAGAATACGTAAGGAATTTTAAAATTGTAAAGGACAAAATGTAGTGAAAGAGGACAGATCCTTGTGCCAGGGGTTGGGGTGTGGGAGGGGAAACCAGAAAGGGGCAGCACCTGGGTGTTTTTAGGGTGATGGACGTGGCCTGTGTCCTGGTTGTGGTGGTGATCACTGGAATCTCTCCGTGTGTCAGAGCTCAGAGAGCTGCACACCCAAGGACAAGCAGGCCAGGAATTTCCTGGAGGTCCAGTGGTTCAGAATGTGCCTGCCATATAAAATTAATACACAGAAATCCGTTGCATTCCTAAATACTAATAAGGAAAAATCAGAAAGAGTAATTAAGGAAACAATCCCATTCACCACCGCAATGAAAAGAGTAAAATACTTAGGAATAAATTTACATAAAGAAACAAAAGACCTGTATACAGAAAGCTAAAAAAAAAAAAAAAACTGACGAAAGAAATCAACAATGACACAAATAGATGGAGAAATGTACCATGTTCTTGGATTGGAAGAATCAGTATACTGAAAACGACTCTACAACCCAAAGCAATCTGTAGAGTCGTCACAATCCCGATCAAACTACCAAAGGTATTTTCCACAGAACTAGAACAAATAATTTCACAATTTGTATGGAAACACTAAAGATTCTGAATACCCAAAGCAATCTTGAGAAAGAAGAATGGAACTGGAGGAATCAACCTTCCTGACTGCAGACTATACTACAAAGCTACAGTCATCAAGACAGCATGGTACTGGCACAAAGACAGAAATATAGATCAATGGAACAAAATAGAGAACCCAGAGATAAATCCACACACCCATGCACACGTTAGCTTTGACAAAGGAGGCACAAATATACAATGGCGTAAACAAAATCTCTTCAACACGTGTTGCTGGCGAAGATGCTCAACTACGTGTAAAAGAATGAAACTGGAACACTTTCTAACACCATACACTAAAATAAACTCAAAATGGATTAAAGATCTAAATGTAAGACCAAAAACTATAAAACTCTTAGGAGGAAACCATAGGCAGAACACTCTCTGACATAAATCACAGCAAGATCCTCTATGACCCACCTCCCAGAGTAATGGTGATAAAAACACAAGTAAACAAAAGGGACCAAATTTAACTTAAATGCTTTTGCACAATGAAGGAAACTATCAGCAAGGTGAAAAGACAGCCCTCAGAATGGGAGGAAATAATAGCAAATGAAACAACTGACAAAGAATGAATCTCCAAAATATACAAGCAGCTCATGCGGCTCAATACCAGAAAAACGAACAACCCCATAAAAAGTGGGCAAGAGATCTAAACAGACATGTTTCCAAAGACATAGAGATGGCTACCAAACACATGAAAGAGATGCTCAACGTCACTCATTATTAGAAAACTGCAAATCAAAACCACAATGAGTTATCATCTCACACAGGTCAGAACGGCCTCATCAAAAAGTCTACAAACAAGAAATGCTGGAGATGGTGTGGAGAAAAGGGAACCTTCTTCCACCGTTGGTGGGAATGCAAACTGGTACAGCCACTATGGAGAACAGAGTGGAGGTTCCTGAAAAAACTGGGAATAGAACTGCCACACGACCCAGCAATCCCACTGCTGGGCATACCACCCTGAGGAAACCAGAAGTGAAACAGACACATGTACCCCAATGTTCACAGCAGCACTATTTACAATAGCCTGGACAGGGAAGGGACCTAGATGTCCATCGGCAGATGAATGGATAAGGAAGTTGTAGTGCATATACACAATGGAATATTACTCAGCTATAAAAAGGAACGCATTTGAATCAGTGCTAATGAGGTGGATGAACCTGGAGCCTGTTATACAGAGAGAAGTAAGTCAGAAAGAGAAAGACAAATACTTATATTAATGCCTATATATGGAATTTAGAAAGACGGTAGCAACGATTCTACATGCAAGGAAGCAAAGGAGACAGAGACATACGGAACATACTTTTCAACTCAGTGAAAGAAGGCGAGGGTGGGATGATTTGAGAGAACAGCAGTGAAACATATACATTACCATATGTAAAAGAGATGACCAGTGCAAGTTCAATGCATGAAGCAGGGCACCCAAAGCCGGGGCTCTGGGACAACCCAGAGGGATAGGGTGGGGAGGGAGGTGGGATGGGGGTTCAGGAGGGGAGGACACATGTATACCTGCGGCCGATTCGTGTTGATATATGGCAGAAAACATCACAATATCGTATAGTAATTATTCTCCGATTAAAATACATTAATGATTAAAATAAAAAAAAAGAATCCACCTGCCAACGCAACAGGCAGGCGTTCAATGCCTAGTCCAGGAAGATTCCACGTGCCGCAGGGCAACTAAGACGGTGTGTCACAACTACTGAACCCACTTGCTCTGACTACTGAAGCCCTCGAGCCTAGAGTCCATGCTCCGCCACTACAGAGTAGTCCTCCTTCTCCACAATGAGAGAAAGCCCTCGTGCAGCAACAAAGACTCAGTGCACCCAACAATAAATAAATAAATAATAAGAAAGAAAACCGGGCCAATCTTACGGTATGTTCATTTGAAAATTCCAATGGTAGGTACTGAACTAGGTGCATCTCTCTATATCCTTTGAATAATCATATCTTGGGTGAAGCTAACAAAAATTACATCTCAGGCTACATTAAAATTTTAGATCAGCTTCCCAGGCACTGCTCTTTTCTAGAGAGCTACTTTTCTCAGAGAACTGTTACCTAGGAACTTTAGTCACCGGAACTGAGGCCTCCACCACATTCCAGGGCAGAAAGCAAGAGATATTAGGAAGACACGGTTCAAATCCTATGAGTTTATGAGTTGCCTGAGACCACAGGCTAGGATGAACTCACATCCCAGAGTCTCTTCCACATTTCAGTAACTGAAACCTGTATTTCAACCACTTAGTTCAGTTCTTTAAGGCCACTGCTATCCTCTTAAACAAACACTTGGTGTGAAACACTTGGAAAATGACCTTAACCCAATTCACTCCCAACCTCTTTTCACATGTCACAAGGAGTCTCTCACGATGATATGTCCTCACCTAGAAAGCCAATTCTCAGATAAAGAAAAGAATTCACACACACACACACACACCTTGTGAAGAAATACTGAGATTTTAGAAAGTGACTCACAACTAACCCATGGTTCATCATTCTTTTCTCTCTTCTCCCTCCATCCACTCTGAGAAATGAATACTTGGCCACACTGTCTGGTTTGCCCACCAAGTTGCTCATACCACACACAGGATGTTGTTACAAGCGAGCCTATACACAAGGCATTGACACCAGCCAGCCCTACTGAAGTCGGCTACCTGGGAGGCAGGGAGGTGGCCGGGGCAATAAATTCATCATCTCATTTCCTTCAGCACCCTACCCCATTTCATTCCCTGCAGTCACTTGGCCCAAACGAATCATGATCGCGCACCAAATCGCTGCTTAAAGCACCAGCGCCTCAAGTTTCCTTCGTTATCTCACGTGGCTTCTGAGGCCAGGGAACATATTTTCCTTGAGGTGAGTAAAGCTAGAGAGACAGCCCATTGGCAAGAGATTCTGTTTGGGAGGTGACGTCTCTCAGTATACTCTTTACGACCCCATGGACCAAGGCTCCGCTGTCCAGGGGATTCTCCAGGCGAGAATACTGGAGTGGGTTGCCATGCCCTCCTCCAGGGAACCTTCCCAACCCAGGGATTGAACCCAGGTGTCCTAATTCCCCTGCATGGCAGACAGATTCTCTACCGCTGAGCCCCCGGGAAACCCACGATGAACCTAGACAGCATGTTAAAAAGCAGAGACATCACGTTGGTGACAAAGGTCTGCAGAGTCAAAACTATGGTTTTTCCAGTAATCGTGTACAGATGTGTGAGTTGGATCAGTTAGAAGGCTGAGTGATGCTTTCGAATTGTGGTGCTAGAGAGATGACCCTTTAGAATCCCTCGGACAGTAAGGAGAACAACCTGGCCAATCCTAAAGGAAATGAATACTGAATACTCTGAATACTCACTGGAAGGACTGGTGCTGAAGCTGCAAT
>SJYA01037459.1:0-10694 GCA_006410615.1 Neotragus moschatus | reverse complement strand
TTTGTCAAAGATAAGGTATCCATAAGTGCATGGATTTATTTTTGGGCTTTCTATTTTGTTCCATTAACTAAACTTCTCTCCCCCTTCCAACTTTTAAAATATATTCTAATAGTTTTAACTGCTTTAAAAAAACTTTTTGACACAAAGATATCCTTTAATAATAACGTTATTTCAGTGTCATAAAATAGACATGGGGTCATAACTCCTCCTCCTAAAGGAGATCGGTCCTGAATATTCATTGGAAGAACTGATGTTGAGGCTGAAACTCCAATATGTGGCCACCTGATGCGAAGAGCTGACTCACTGGAAAAGACCCTGATGTTGGGAAAGATTGAAGGCAGGAGGAGAAGCAGATGACAGAGGATGAGATGGTTGGATGATATCACTGACTCTATGGACATGGGTTTGGGTGGACTCCGGGAGTTGGTGATGGACTGAGGGCAAAAAAGAGTCAGGTACAACTGAGCGACTGAACTGAACTGAACACAACTCCTCCTACCAATATGGGTACTTTCAGAAAGAATAACATTATTTCAGGCATACATTTTTCAAAAATTATTTTGGCACATGTTCACAATTTGTACTATAAACTACATACTAGTTTATAGCCAGTACGTAGATATATTTTTTCCAATTAGTATATATCGGTTGTGTCCTTGGGAAGTGGCACTGCTCAAAAATAGGATTTAGGTAGTGGGAGACTAGTAATATCTACTTTGAAACGTTTTACTTCTGAAATTAGTATAGAATTCTGGGGTAATTCATTTGTATATCAGGGTGAACCAAACATAGATTTTTGGAGAAAAATCCCAGACTTGCTTTTCTGTATCTGAGGGCCCATCTCTAGGATGATGATCTTCTAAACACATGGCAGTCTTGGCCTGGGTCTTAAAAAGTACAGTAGGAGAGTGCAACAGCTGGCATACAGGGGCTGGCCTCCAGTGAACAGGAAAGAAGAATTACCAGCTGGAGGAGGAAGAGGCAGTGGAAGATGGTAGAGCTGAAGGATCAGCAGCAGTAGAAGATGAGACAAATTGCATGAATTTCATGTTTGAAATTCAAGTCTGAGAGTTTGCACTTAAAGGTTCATATGCATGGAACTTACTGAATACTAGTATACTAGTTTGCTCTTGAAGTGAAGTGAAGTGAAATCGCTCAGTCTTGTCCAACTCTTTGTGACCCCATGTACTGCAGCCCACCAGGCTCCTTGGTCCATGGAATTTTCCAGGCATAAATACTGGAGTGGGGTGTCATTTCCTTTTCCAGGGGATCTTCCCGACCCAGGGATCGAACCCAGTTCTCCTGCATTGTTGGCAGACACTTTACTATCTGAGCTACAGGGAAGCCCATAATCAACCAGAAAAATGCCAGTGATTTAATAAAGAGTAATATTTCTGTTCTGACCATTTTAGATGCAACCATTATTCTGTTTTTTTCCCCTCAAAGTATTTTTGATAATTCTATTTCTCACAAATTAAACATATGGTTTATTTCTTCTTCTTGATAAATCTAACCTTCTCCAACTTTCTTTCAAAAATAATTTTGCTGTGTTAATTGGTGTTGGCAATGCCTCCAATTTTATATCTGCTACAAATTTCATTAACACACTGTTTTCTCCATCTTCCAAATCATTAATTAAGTTGTTAAACAAGATCAACTCTCACACTGATCCTTGTGACACTCCATTAAATACATTGACATTTTGTTTGGTATACTTCAGGTAGTTTTATATTAACAAGGCTCTGCTTTGATCCAAGCCAATTTGAACTTTTACCACTACTTCTTGACACTTCATGAAATATTTTATTTGCTATTATTAAATAGATATATTGCATATCATTGGTACTCTGTGGTTGAAGTAGCCTGGAATTATTTAAAAAGTATGAATTTTGAGGTATAATTACTTTAATAGAAAAGTTCCCAGTTATTTTTTCTTATAATCTTTTTATTTAATTATGTGCAATATTAGTATTTTGTTCAACTTTATCTTTTTGAGATCCCTCTAATTTCTTTTTTACAATGCAAGTTTCTCTCTAATTCCAAATCTTTTTTTCAAAAAACAATAGCACTATTTTATTGACAATTATCTTCATACTGAAATATACATGATACCTAGATTCACTAAAATAAGTTTCATCATATAATTTTGTGTCTATTATTGATTTTCCATAATTCCTTTATTATTGACTTTTCAAGTCTGATAGTTGTTAATTTGCCGGCACACATGACTTTCATTATCGATCCTAATTAATTCACATTCACTTTAAATACTTTTGTTTATGTAGATTTAACCATTTTTTTCACATTCTAGTCTATTCACAAAGGCTGTTTATTTGGAAATTGAACTTATAATTGTGCAATAATAGAGACTCCAATCATTTTGCAAGTTTTAAATCTATTTATTCATCTTGAACCTAAATAATACACAATGTTACTTATGAAAAAGTTTAGATAATTTATTTCTTCAAAATTAGTATTAAAATGCATTTTCTTTCATTTGATACCATATTACTCATAGAACAATATATTATTTAATGAAAAATAAGGATTAATTGTAAAAAAAATCATGATTGGACTTTTTTCTAGTTTAAAGACTTATGGGTTACAAACTTTTATATTTTAACAGTTCATTGTGCAGTTATACATAATCTGCTATGTTTCAAAAAGTGTAATGGGCATTGAGGATTTCGCAAGTTGAATGAGACCCAAGTTGACTTAGGACAGGTCACAAAAGTGCTGATTAATTATCAGAGAAGACTATGAACCAGGAAAGAATATAAATTGAACCTTGTTTCTCATAGAGAAGATCTCATAGGAAAATCAAGTGGATCTAATCAGAAGACACTTTCAAAGACTCAGAAGTTCGAGATGTAAGAGATCAGGTAGGTCAGGAAAGCAGAAAAATCAGCTTTCATATTAGGTTAGGCATATTAGTTTGTCCTCTCCAACTTTAAGCTTGCAGTTTACCCAACTGCATTTCAGGAATAGGCATATTTTGTGGAACATTTTTCAGCTTCATTTATCTTGGAGAAGCAAAAGTGGGGGTGACACATAGAATTGAAAAAGTGGGAAAAAAATCACACAGAGAAATGAAGACCCACACTTCATATTTTTTACTTGTCTTTTATTCAGACCAAAAATTGTAGAATTTGAAAGGTTTATTCTTGGGAAAAACTGAGCTGCCTTAAGAGAGAGGACTTCTAGATACGGATGTATATGGACTGAACTTACTTACTCACTAACTGATGTTCATTTATACATTAGTAGAATGCTCTAGCTGTCAACAAAGCATACAATTTCTAAGTAAATGTTATTGAAANTTATTCAGACCAAAAATTGTAGAATTTGAAAGGTTTATTCTTGGGAAAAACTGAGCTGCCTTAAGAGAGAGGACTTCTAGATACGGATGTATATGGACTGAACTTACTTACTCACTAACTGATGTTCATTTATACATTAGTAGAATGCTCTAGCTGTCAACAAAGCATACAATTTCTAAGTAAATGTTATTGAAAAAGCCAACAGAGGACTTGTGAAACAACATTGCAATAGTAAAGAGAGATAAAAAGAAATAACTAAAAAAATGGAACTCTGGTGAAACAGAAGTAGAAGGAAATAAAAGATTGCTAGATACTATGTTTCATGTTAAAGAAAAATAATAAAAAGTGATCATTTAGCATTGATGCCATTAAAATGTAGAGAAAAGAAAGTCATAAGATATAAAAGTAAAATGGCATGTATTTTAAAACATCAAATTTGATGGATAAAACTCAGAACTTCCTAAGATAAAAATGAGAACAATGAGACACTTAGAAATCCATTAATTAAATTAATGGATTAATTAATTAAAATGTTGGGCTTCTCTGATGGCTCAGTTGGTAAATAATTTGCCTGCAGTGTAGGAGACTCAGGTTTGATCCCTCGGTTTGGAAAATTCCCTGGAAAAGGAAATGGCAACCTACTCTAGTATTCTTGCGTGGGAAATCCCATGGACAAAGGACCCTGGTGGGTTACAGCCCATGGGATTGCAAAGAGTCGGGTAAGACTTAGCAACTGAACCACCAATTATAATGTTGCGGGGGGGGGGGGGAAGCTATGGAAAGTATTGCATTAAAACAAACAAAATTTTTCCAAAACTGAAGAAGATGAGTTTACTATTGAAAGGATCCATTGAGTACCAATCCAGTAAAATGTTAAAGAAGATGATACCAAGGTATCAGTATAAAATCTCTAAACATATCTTAAGCTTTCAGGAAGGAATAAATCAGACTTTGTTATGTGAAAGTTGTTGAAAATTAGACTTGAGAAATAATTTAAAATACAACACTGGGTGAAAATGGTTTCTGCATACATTTTTTTTAATCCACCTTTATGAGTTTCCTAGGATTGTACAATTTTGGTTTTTTAAAACAATGGAAATGTACTCTCTCACTTCTGTGGAGACCAAGAAGTACAAAATCAAGTTGCTGTGAACACACTCCTTCCTGTGACTCTAGGGTAGGATATTTCCCTGACTTTTCTATTTTATATTGGCTCCAGGCATACCCGGTTTGGCACTGCATGGCCCCAACCTCTGCTTTAATCTTGACATGGTTTTCTCTCCCCCAGGACTTAATCTCAAATCTCCCTATTCCTTTCTTTTATAAAGATGCTTTCTCATTGAAGTTAGAGAACATATTAAACCAAAATAATTTCATCTCAAGATCCTTCACTAAATTACATCTGTTAAGACCCTTTTACTAAAAATGGTCATGTTCATGTGTTATGAGAGTTAGGACACAGACACATCTTTTTCATGGGGGCCATTATTTAGTCCACCATGCCTATCAAATTATATATAAATGTATATATTATATGTATGTGTGTATGTGTATATATATATATATATATATATATATATGCTTCTTTTTTAATAAAGTCAAATCTTAGAGTACCCCCCTCCCTTGCACTCTTTCTTGAGATCTAATGGAGACTGGGCTGCACTAAACAATAAATTAACCAAGAAAATATACTACTAACTACAGAGGGAATAAGGGCTCCAGCAGAGGAGAGCGTGGGTAGAAATTCTAAAAGGAAAGGAAAATTTCATGGCACTAGCAGTGTATCAGGTCACAGAGTCCAAGTTGAAGCAGAATATGGTAAGTTTCCAAGACAGAGGCAATTAGGAGAAGAAAAATGGAGTTTGCACATTTGAGCATTTGAAAAATATTGGTAGGTATTTGAAAGATCTGGTGAAATAGATAAAACAGCAATGTAAATTGTATGAATAAAACTGTTATGTAAGGAGAATACTATCTCCAGAAAAAATTAACATATAATGAAGAAAATCATACATGACATTTTTTAGTACAGAAGAAACTATGTTCGTATAAAAAAGATACAGATTAACCACTGAATTAACTAAAAATTGTGATAAAAGTACATTGAAAGAATAAAAAGAGGGAATGTGTTTTCAGAGAAGAAAGCCTGTAAGATGTCAATCTTCTTCTGTGATAAGTAGATAATGTGTAAGTAGATAATGTTGAGCTTAATAAAGGGCAGAACAACAATATCTTATGCTGCTCAGAAGTATGAAGATAAAGGACGGAGAGTGGGGAGGAAAGTACCATATTAGAGTTCTGCCCTTTTTCAGCATCAGTCTTTTTGCTCAGTATGGTCTTTAAACTATATGCATGTAACATTTTAATTGTAACTGAAAAAATTGAATGCTACTGCACTGAATGACCTTACTTGACATATAAGTTAACACTGTCACTTAAAATTTAGAGTATTTTGTATTTTATAAATTACATAATTTGATCCTTTAAACAAACTTGAGCAAGAACAGATATTGTTAATTTATTGAAGATAATTTATTGAAGACAAATTGAAGATAATTTGGAAAGGAGGTGGCATTTCAAAGACCTATTTAATTAATTGCAATGCCTGATATGGTTTATTTCCAGTTTAATATTGTTTATGTTCCAGTGTAACTCACTCTGTTAAACATAGAACAATTTATTTTCTCTTGCTTTAGCTTTTACTTTCTATGAAAATATTACTGCATTTTGTGTGTGTTTTGCTAAAATTCCTAGAAATTATTTGGAACTTATCTCTGAATTTTTCTAATGACTTCTTGTCACTAGCTTTCCCTAAACCCATTAAATTTGGCTGAGCATGGATGTTTCCCTCCCTAAAAATCCTCAGAGGTACATGGCTACCATATGTAATTGGGCATCCTGACCCAAATTGCACTCATAAAATAGGGCTTAAGTTTTCAGATTTTAAATGTATCATCTGAGAAAGATCTCCTACAGATGTTTATACCAAGTATTGTCTCATCAGCAGTCAGCAACACTGACAAGGCATAAAAGAGGGGAGAAAGCATAGACACAGAATGGATGGAAAAAGAAAGGTTCCTGAATAGAAAATCAGCACAATGCTTCAAGAACTCTGGCTACAAAACCTTCTCTCTTTTAATGATGCTCTCCATTCTTAAATCCTTCTTGAGACCAGAAAATTGCATGCTTGTTTAGTCTGCTCTGCTTAATAAGCATTTCTGCACACAACCCTAAACATAGAGTTTAAGGATGGGATTTCTTTGGATATTTATTTAGTTTTATGAAATACAAGTTAAAGTAGTACTTGCATTTTTATCTTGAGTAATCCTTCTATCTCAAATTTTAATTAACACTCAGGACCCCATATCACTAATTTCATTGCATTATCATTTTTATTTTTCATTCATCCTCTCAAAGAATCTAACTAGTCCTTTCACTATAATGANAAACATAGAGTTTAAGGATGGGATTTCTTTGGATATTTATTTAGTTTTATGAAATACAAGTTAAAGTAGTACTTGCATTTTTATCTTGAGTAATCCTTCTATCTCAAATTTTAATTAACACTCAGGACCCCATATCACTAATTTCATTGCATTATCATTTTTATTTTTCATTCATCCCCTCAAAGAATCTAACTAGTCCTTTCACTATAATGAAATAAACTATGGTTTATTATCAATCAATATTCTACTTGAGAACCAGTTTCACTTAGTCTAAGGATGTAAATGAAGAAAGAGTATATATTTAAGTGTTTTGCATAGTTCTTTTAAAGGAATCAAATATGAAGGAAAATTTGATATTGGAAGAAAGATGTATAAGATACAAGGAATAATGATTATAATAAGATAAAATCATAATTTACTGTTATGATCATAGGACCAGAAAAATGCAAATGGATTCCTTACATTTGAAAAATTATACTTTAACTATATATACATGTGTGTATTTATAAATAATATTCTGTACATTGTCCAAGTGTATTTCTTTCACATAAATACTAAATTAGGCAAGGTATTGAATATAAGTCACATATATAAAGATCATTAAGTAACAGCAGCTTTTTAGTTATATCTCCCAGATTCTGTGATGAGAGACCCAGGATGAGCTCAGCTGGGTTGTTCTAGAACTGGGTTTCTTGTAAGTTTATAATAAAGTTGTTGGTCACTGTTGCAGTTATCTCAAGGACACTTTTCCATTCACGTTTTTGTTGGTAGGCAAAAAGGCATCTACATGTAAACTTACCCACACACCTGTGGTTCCTTGCCAGGTGGACTTTGTGTTGGCTATCTGAGTGTCCTTGCAACATGGCAGCTGGTTGCCCTGAGAATGAGTTATGAAGAAAATGAGAAAGAGAGAGGGAGGGAGAGAGAGATGGAGGAATGGGGGAGGGAGAGAAACTCAAGAGGGAAGTTGAAATCTTTGATAATCTAATGTTGGATGTATCATTTCTACTGTGTTCTATTCACTAGAGGCAAGTCATGTAACCTAGACAACAAACAAGAGGAAGGAAATTAAGCACCACCCATTTGGAGGAGACATATCAAAGAACTTGTGAACCTGTCTTTAAAACCACCTCAAGAGCTATGTTTTCAGTATTTGAATTGAAATTGCAAACACCCCTTAGATAATCTAAGCTGCCTGTGTTGTGATCATCAGCTACTGACATTTTCCAGTCCCTGCCTTTTTGGGAATGCCAGTAATGACTGCCCCTCCTTGTCCACTCACAGGTTCAGTTCAGTTCAGTCACTCAGTCGTGTCCGATTCTTTGTGACCCCATGGACTGCAGCAGGCCAGGCTTTCCTGTCCATCACCAGTTCCCAGAGTTTGCTCAAACTCATCTCCATTGAGTCAGTGATACCATGCAAACATCTCATCCTCTGTCATCCCCTTCTCCTCCTGCCCTCAATCTTTCCCAGCATCAGGGTCTTTTCCAATGAGCCAGTTCTTCTCATCAGGTGGCCAAAGTATTGGAGCTTCAGCATCAGTCTTTCCAATGAATATTCAGGACTGATCTCCTTTAGGATGGACTGGGTGGATCTCCTTGTAGTCCAAAGGACTCTCAAGCGTCTTCTCCAACACGACAGTTCAAAAGCATCAGCTCTTTGGCACTCAGCTTTCTTTATACTCCAACTCTCACATCCATACATGACTACTGGAAAAATCACAGCTTTGAAAAGACCGACCTTTGTTGGCAAAGTATTGTGTCTGTTTTTTAATATGCTGTCTTAGGTTGGTCATAACTTTTCTTCCAAGGAACAAGGGTCTTTTAATTTCATGGCTGCAGTCACCATCTGCAGTGATTGTGGAGCCCAGAAAAATAAAGTCTGACACTGTCTTTACTGTTTTCCCATCTATTTGCCATGAGTAATGGGACCAGATGCAATGATCTTAGTTTTCTGAATATTGAGTTTTAAGCCAGGTTTTTTTCATTCTCCTCTTTCATCAAGAGGCTCTTTAGTTCTTTGATTTCTGCCATAAGGATGGGGTCATGTGTATATCTGAGGTTATGGATATTTCTTCTGGCAATCTTGATTCCAGCTTGTGCTTCTTCCAGCCCAGCATTTCTCATGACATACTCTGCATATAAGTTAAATAAACAGGGTAACAATATACAGCCTTGACGTACTCCTTTTCCTATTTGGAACCAGTCTGTTTTTCCATGTCCAGTTCTAACTGTTGCTTTCTGACCTGCATACAGACTTCTAAGGAGGCAGGTCAGGTGGTCTGGTATTCCCATCTCTTTAAGAATTTTCCAGTTTGTTGTGCTCCATACAGTCAAAAGCTTTGGCATAGTCAATGAAGCAGAAGTAGATATTTTTTTGAAACTCCACTCACAAGTAAATAAAGCCAAGTTAGAAACCAGAAAATCTTTGCTTTACCATCTCTAATAATATGCTGTGCTGTCAGTGCTAATTTGTTCTCATAAAATGACGAGAAATTTTTCTCAGAGAGCTCATGTTTAGGACCTATTGGGACACAATGGGAAAGCTTCCTTGATTACTATTTTCCTCCTTCTGCTTCCTATGTGTGAACTCCTCTAGAGCATTTTCTTATGTTATAGGCATTCTATGTACATATGCCGAAGAGCTGATTTTCCTACGTCTTCCACAGAGAATGAATTTCTTAAAAAACAAGCAACCTTAGTTGTGACAAAATGTTGTCTGGATTGTCATGGACAGGCTGTTACTCTCCTGGAATAGAATTAGAGATTCTGTTTCTGTTTTCCCTGCTTCACCAAATTTGCTGATTTATTTATGGTAATTCTAACATTCTCTTCTCTTAGGAGGTTATTACTAACAAGGAGTTATCCTGAGACTAAATGGGATATTGACTGAACAGTGAAAGAAACAAAAGGATTTTTACAGAGCTAAGTAGAAGATAAAATACAGTCAACTTGTTGCATTGTTTGGGTAATGAAAGCTTCTCATTATTTTTCAAATTACTTGGTCACTTTATGATCCTCACATCTAAAAGTTGTTAAAAATGTGAAAAATAAAATCAAATGAAGTGAACTAAAAACAAGTAAGCACCAAAGGAAACAGACAAAAACAAATTACTTATCTTTTAATTACAAAAAATCAATTTAGCAACCACGGGGAAGGGGGTAAAGAAGGGATACATGTCTTATTGGTAGATTTTAGACTACTTAGCAAGGTTATTTATCATCAGTGTTAGCAGAATTAGTGCCCTTTGGTAGATATCTTGAAAGGTGAGTCTCACTTCAGATCATTACTGCCAGTGAGGATACAGGTAGAAAAGATACAGACAAACATATATTCCTAAGATTCTTTTTACCTTCCTACAACTCTAAAAATAAATAATAATGCAATCACATATCATTCTTTTATTTGCTTTTAATTATTGTATTTTTCATGAGGCTTCCTTGGTGGCTCAGACTGTAAAAAATCTGCCTGCAATGTGCTTTGATCCCTGGAGAAGGGCATGGAAACCCACTCCAGTATTCTTGCTTAGAGAATTCCATGAACAGAGGAGTCTGGTGGGTGACACTCCATGGGGTTGCAAAGAGTTGGACATGAAAATCAGTGCTTTGGAATTTAAATATTCCTAATTAGATAGACAATCTTCTAACTTTATTTTAAAACTTTACATTTTAATATCTTTATCTTTTCAATAAATATATTTTATGTAATTTCTTGAAGATCATTGTTTATATCCACAAATATCTGATTCAATTGATTTGAAATTAATATGCAACTTGAAAATTTGCAACTATGTGTTGTGACCACACTGCAGTATGTGCAAATATAAAATCACTATGCTGAATATCTGAAATTAATACAATGTTATAAAATATGCAACATGAAACTAAATCTATTTAAAATTTTAACTTAAAAAGTATTATAAAGAATA
>SJYA01037454.1:0-10863 GCA_006410615.1 Neotragus moschatus | reverse complement strand
TCTCCTTGCTATTCTTTGGAACTTTGCATTCAGATGCTTATATCTTTCCTTTTCTCCTTTGCTTTTCGCGTCTCATCTTTTCACAGCTATTTGTAAGGCCTCCCCAGACAAGAAACAGTACTATATACCTATTAGGGCTACTAATATAATCAGAATTTTATTTTATATGACCCTTATTTCTTTTACAGGCATTATTTTATAGTTGAGGTATTGCGATACTATGATGTTATGAGGAATATCTGTGTAGGTCAGATGTTTGTTCTCTGGAGGCTGAGCTCAGGGAAGTATCTATTATGCTTTAACATAAAGAACTGAGTTGTAGGTGAGAAGGCCATGGGGAAATTATATCATAAATTGTACTGTTGTGCAGACATTATACCAATGTATGTCTGTGCTCAGTCATGTGACTCTTTGCAACCCTGTGGACTATACAGCAGGCTTCTCTGTCCATGAGATTTCCCAGGCAAGAATAGGGAGTGAGTTGCCATTTCCTTCACCAGGGGAGGGCTTCCCTGATAGCTCAGTTGGTAAAGAATCCACCTGCAATGCTGGAGACTGCGGTTGGATTCCTGGGTTGGGAAGAGCCCCTGGAAAAGGGATAGCCTACCCATTCCATTTCTGGGGGCTTCCCTTGTGGCTCAGCTGGTAAAGAATCTGCCTGCAATGCAGGAGACCTGGGTTCGATCTCTAGGTTGGGAAGTTCCCTGGTGAAGGGAAAGGCTATCCACTCCAGTATTCTGGCCTAGAGAATTCCATGAATTGTATAGTCCATGAGGTCAGAATGAGTCAGACATGACTGAGTGACTTCACTTTCACCTTCTCCAGGGGATCTTCCCCAGCCAGGGCTCAAACCTTCATCTCCTGAGTCTCCTGTGTTACAGGCAGATTATTTACCATTGAGCCACCGGGGAAGCCTAAGGCAGAGACATAAGGAGATGCCTACATCTCTGTATTATGCACCTAGGATATAAACTTTGCTGGGTGCTTGTGCTTCTCTCTGTCTGTGATTTGTATTCAGTCCTCTGAACCCAGATAAGAATTCACCAGAGATGCTGTTTCATTCCTTACCTTTCTGCATTTGGAAGTGAAAAGTTTCAAAAAGTTCCAAGTTGTGAAACCTTGATGGTAAAACATTCACTGCAGTTGAAGATGTATGGGGTGAGATATACTGGTAGATNGTATTCAGTCCTCTGAACCCAGATAAGAATTCACCAGAGATGCTGTTTCATTCCTTACCTTTCTGCATTTGGAAGTGAAAAGTTCCAAAAAGTTCCAAGTTGTGAAACCTTGATGGTAAAACATTCACTGCAGTTGAAGATGTATGGGGTGAGATATACTGGTAGATTTTAGTATAGATGTTTTCTTTCCTGCATCCTCGAGGCATCTAAAACTTGAGATAAGACTTTTTTTTTTTCCAGATAGGATAAAACTCTGGTTTTATGCCACTTCATGTTTATCAGTACAGTTCCTTAAAAAAAAAATGAATAGATGGGAAGATGTATATGTTAGAATTTTTATTTTATGTAGTCATAAAGGTGAAAAACCCTGGGTGTGCTTCTGTTTTGATGTTCCAGGCTGAAGTCACTGTAGTTGTGAAATGAAGTGAGTATGAGTTCGAAGGTTCTGTCGGCTTCAGTAGGAAGATGTTGATTTCATTCTCTAATAGGAAAAGGTAACACAAATTGTTGTAAAAGTAAAGGACAGTAAGTTGCAGATTTGTGAGCATTGTTAAAAGAAATATAGAGAGAGATTTTAACAAAATTTTAGGAGGTTATTGTCTTATATTTTTATTTTATTTTTTAACAGTTCTCTCCTATCACTCCCTCAGTATGTGACATCAGGTCTTTTAATTCCTTTGATATTTGTATTTCTCATTTGTAAAATAAGGTACATTTTACAGGAAGGTACATTATAGGCACACAGAACAGGAGGGTATCACCACACACTAAAGGAAATGTTGCATACATTGAGGACATATACTCATAACATTTAAAAGTCAGGAAGTGGGAATTTGAGGAAGAGGCCAAACTTAGCTCTGGGTTTGATACTACCGGTATTTATAAATTATTGCATTTTCATTTTGCTGTTGCCAAAGGTGAATCATTCATGTAAAAGATAGATTAAGTGATTTTATTTTTAACAAAAATAGAAAAAAAAGAGGAATTGAAACCTTAAAGTGAGGGATTGTCATGCCTTTGTGTTATTTCCAGCCTGTTTTGTGTATTAAACATGAATGGTGAGGCTTTGTGAGGACTGCAGGGATAAGGGAAGTAGTATTGTTGAGCTTGAATCTTTGATATAAGATACTTCACCCAGTGAGAATGCGATTCCACTGTATTTGCCTTCTGATGCTAAATGTGAGTGGGACACACTATTAAGAATAAAATACCTAATCAATAAAATTTTTCCTAGACATCCTAGGGAAATACTACCAATCAACAATCTCTCACATATAATTGGCTGGGGTCTTACAGTCCTGAAAGTTCAACCAGACAGTGGACTCATTTGAGTCAAAAACTGAAGTGAAGGTATAGAACTTGGTTTGACAGTAAGAAACATGGCAGAGGTTAAGAGGACACAGCCAGCCTAAATGTTTATGCCGAGTAGTAGTTCTTTAAAATGTATGGATCAAAATGTGTTCAAAATTCATAGAGAAGTAGATAAATTAAAATAATCTTCTCTCAATACTTGATAGAACCAGTAGGTAGAAAACCAATGAGAATATAGAAAAGTTGAACAATATTAACAACCGGTTTGCAATAGTTGACATTCATATAGCATTCTGCTTAACCTAGAGTAGAATACACATTCTTTTTCAAGGTACACAGAATATTTACCAAGGTAAACCATATTTTGGGCCATGAAAGTCTCAATAAATTGTAAAATATTAAAATCATTCAAAGTATGTTTTTTGACCAACCTTAATGGAATTAAACTAGAAATCAGTAAGAGAAATTCTCTAGAAAATTTCCAAATGTTTAGAACCTAATATACTTTTAAATAACATATGGGTCAAAACAAATCAAAATGTTTTGTTTGATAATGAATGTTATAAAGTTTTGTTTATAATGAATGTTATAAAGTATTTTAAACTGAATGAAAAATGCAATTATTAAAATTTATGAGCTACCCTTAAAGCACAATATAGGGGAAGACAGCAATAAACTCCTGTATTAGAAGGTCTCAAATCCATAGCATCAGCTTCCACTTTATGAATCTAGAAAAACAGAAGCAAATTTCAATCAAGTTTAACATAAAGACACACAAAATACTTAGGGATAAATCTGCCAAAAGATATTCAAAACCTGAAAAGTGTTGTTGAAAGTAAAAAAGACTGAAATAAACAGATACAACTTGATCATTGATCCATAGTCACTGTTGTTAATGTTTCTGTTGTCTTCCTAATGGTTTGTGGGTTCAGTATAATTCCAATAAACATATTAACAGGCTTTTTATTTTTAAAAAGATTGATACCTGATTCTCAGGCTCATGGAGAAATACAAAAACTCTGGAATATTTAAAACAATTTCCAAAAATAATAAAAAAAAAATAGGAGAATTAGTACTACCTGATTTCAAGAAAAATAATAAATTGAACTTCACCAAAATTTAAAACTTTGGCTCATCAAAGGATCTTGTTAAGAGAATGTAGAGATGCTACATGATGGGAGAAAGTTTTTGAAAATCATATCTCTGTAAAATAGACATATGCAGAATATATAATGAAGCTTCAAAAAGCAATAATGAGAAACCAAAACACAATAAAAAACTGCTCAAAATATATGACCAAATATTTTATCAAAGAAAATTTAGAGATAAGAAACAAGTACATGAGGAGATACTCAACATAATTGCTTACTAAAGAAATGAAAATTAAAACAACAATGGTGTACCGCTACATATGTATTAGAGTAGACCAGTTAAGAAGACTGACCAGGCGATGTTAGTGGAGGATGTGGAGGAATGGACACATTGCTGGTGGTAAGATAAAATGGTACAACACTTTGGATAACTATTTAACAGATAGTTAAGAACCTTAACTAACAGCTACTATATATGATCTTATCATCCATTTGCTAAGGAATTAACCCAAAGAAAAGAAATCATGTGTCTATGCAAAGATTTATAAGTAATTTTCATAAAATCCTTTTTAATATTAGCCAAAAATCTTAAACTACCATCATCTACTAGCCATCAACAGCTGAACAGATCATCTAATTGAAGAATATTCATAAAATGAAATACCACTTCAGTTCAGTTGCTCAGTTGTGTCTGACTCTTTGTGACCCCATGAACCGCAGCACATCGGGCCTCCCTTTCCATCATCAACTCCTGGAGTCCACCCAAACCCATGTCCATTGAATTAGTGATGCCATCCAACCATCTCATCCTCTGTCGTCCCCTTCTCCTTCTGCCCTCTATCTTTCCCAGCATCAGGGTCTTTTCCAATGAGTCAGCTCTTTGCATCAGGTGGCCAAAGTATTGGAGTTTCAGCTTCAACATCAGTCCTTCCAATGAACACCCAGGATTGATCTCCTTTAGGATGGATNTGAGTCTCCTGTGTTACAGGCAGATTATTTACCATTGAGCCACCGGGGAAGCCTAAGGCAGAGACATAAGGAGATGCCTACATCTCTGTATTATGCACCTAGGATATAAACTTTGCTGGGTGCTTGTGCTTCTCTCTGTCTGTGATTTGTATTCAGTCCTCTGAACCCAGATAAGAATTCACCAGAGATGCTGTTTCATTCCTTACCTTTCTGCATTTGGAAGTGAAAAGTTCCAAAAAGTTCCAAGTTGTGAAACCTTGATGGTAAAACATTCACTGCAGTTGAAGATGTATGGGGTGAGATATACTGGTAGATTTTAGTATAGATGTTTTCTTTCCTGCATCCTCGAGGCATCTAAAACTTGAGATAAGACTTTTTTTTTTTCCAGATAGGATAAAACTCTGGTTTTATGCCACTTCATGTTTATCAGTACAGTTCCTTAAAAAAAAAATGAATAGATGGGAAGATGTATATGTTAGAATTTTTATTTTATGTAGTCATAAAGGTGAAAAACCCTGGGTGTGCTTCTGTTTTGATGTTCCAGGCTGAAGTCACTGTAGTTGTGAAATGAAGTGAGTATGAGTTCGAAGGTTCTGTCGGCTTCAGTAGGAAGATGTTGATTTCATTCTCTAATAGGAAAAGGTAACACAAATTGTTGTAAAAGTAAAGGACAGTAAGTTGCAGATTTGTGAGCATTGTTAAAAGAAATATAGAGAGAGATTTTAACAAAATTTTAGGAGGTTATTATCTTATATTTTTATTTTACTTTTTAACAGTTCTCTCCTATCACTCCCTCAGTATGTGACATCAGGTCTTTTAATTCCTTTGATATTTGTATTTCTCATTTGTAAAATAAGGTACATTTTACAGGAAGGTACATTATAGGCACACAGAACAGGAGGGTATCACCACACACTAAAGGAAATGTTGCATACATTGAGGACATATACTCATAACATTTAAAAGTCAGGAAGTGGGAATTTGAGGAAGAGGCCAAACTTAGCTCTGGGTTTGATACTACCGGTATTTATAAATTATTGCATTTTCATTTTGCTGTTGCCAAAGGTGAATCATTCATGTAAAAGATAGATTAAGTGATTTTATTTTTAACAAAAATAGAAAAAAAAGAGGAATTGAAACCTTAAAGTGAGGGATTGTCATGCCTTTGTGTTATTTCCAGCCTGTTTTGTGTATTAAACATGAATGGTGAGGCTTTGTGAGGACTGCAGAGATAAGGGAAGTAGTATTGTTGAGCTTGAATCTTTGATATAAGATACTTCACCCAGTGAGAATGCGATTCCACTGTATTTGCCTTCTGATGCTAAATGTGAGTGGGACACACTATTAAGAATAAAATACCTAATCAATAAAATTTTTCCTAGACATCCTAGGGAAATACTACCAATCAACAATCTCTCACATATAATTGGCTGGGGTCTTACAGTCCTGAAAGTTCAACCAGACAGTGGACTCATTTGAGTCAAAAACTGAAGTGAAGGTATAGAACTTGGTTTGACAGTAAGAAACATGGCAGAGGTTAAGAGGACACAGCCAGCCTAAATGTTTATGCCGAGTAGTAGTTCTTTAAAATGTATGGATCAAAATGTGTTCAAAATTCATAGAGAAGTAGATAAATTAAAATAATCTTCTCTCAATACTTGATAGAACCAGTAGGTAGAAAACCAATGAGAATATAGAAAAGTTGAACAATATTAACAACCGGTTTGCAATAGTTGACATTCATATAGCATTCTGCTTAACCTAGAGTAGAATACACATTCTTTTTCAAGGTACACAGAATATTTACCAAGGTAAACCATATTTTGGGCCATGAAAGTCTCAATAAATTGTAAAATATTAAAATCATTCAAAGTATGTTTTTTGACCAACCTTAATGGAATTAAACTAGAAATCAGTAAGAGAAATTCTCTAGAAAATTTCCAAATGTTTAGAACCTAATATACTTTTAAATAACATATGGGTCAAAACAAATCAAAATGTTTTGTTTGATAATGAATGTTATAAAGTTTTGTTTATAATGAATGTTATAAAGTATTTTAAACTGAATGAAAAATGCAATTATTAAAATTTATGAGCTACCCTTAAAGCACAATATAGGGGAAGACAGCAATAAACTCCTGTATTAGAAGGTCTCAAATCCATAGCATCAGCTTCCACTTTATGAATCTAGAAAAACAGAAGCAAATTTCAATCAAGTTTAACATAAAGACACACAAAATACTTAGGGATAAATCTGCCAAAAGATATTCAAAACCTGAAAAGTGTTGTTGAAAGTAAAAAAGACTGAAATAAACAGATACAACTTGATCATTGATCCATAGTCACTGTTGTTAATGTTTCTGTTGTCTTCCTAATGGTTTGTGGGTTCAGTATAATTCCAATAAACATATTAACAGGCTTTTTATTTTTAAAAAGATTGATACCTGATTCTCAGGCTCATGGAGAAATACAAAAACTCTGGAATATTTAAAACAATTTCCAAAAATAATAAAAAAAAAATAGGAGAATTAGTACTACCTGATTTCAAGAAAAATAATAAATTGAACTTCACCAAAATTTAAAACTTTGGCTCATCAAAGGATCTTGTTAAGAGAATGTAGAGATGCTACATGATGGGAGAAAGTTTTTGAAAATCATATCTCTGTAAAATAGACATATGCAGAATATATAATGAAGCTTCAAAAAGCAATAATGAGAAACCAAAACACAATAAAAAACTGCTCAAAATATATGACCAAATATTTTATCAAAGAAAATTTAGAGATAAGAAACAAGTACATGAGGAGATACTCAACATAATTGCTTACTAAAGAAATGAAAATTAAAACAACAATGGTGTACCGCTACATATGTATTAGAGTAGACCAGTTAAGAAGACTGACCAGGCGATGTTAGTGGAGGATGTGGAGGAATGGACACATTGCTGGTGGTAAGATAAAATGGTACAACACTTTGGATAACTATTTAACAGATAGTTAAGAACCTTAACTAACAGCTACTATATATGATCTTATCATCCATTTGCTAAGGAATTAACCCAAAGAAAAGAAATCATGTGTCTATGCAAAGATTTATAAGTAATTTTCATAAAATCCTTTTTAATATTAGCCAAAAATCTTAAACTACCATCATCTACTAGCCATCAACAGCTGAACAGATCATCTAATTGAAGAATATTCATAAAATGAAATACCACTTCAGTTCAGTTGCTCAGTTGTGTCTGACTCTTTGTGACCCCATGAACCGCAGCACATCGGGCCTCCCTTTCCATCATCAACTCCTGGAGTCCACCCAAACCCATGTCCATTGAATTAGTGATGCCATCCAACCATCTCATCCTCTGTCGTCCCCTTCTCCTTCTGCCCTCTATCTTTCCCAGCATCAGGGTCTTTTCCAATGAGTCAGCTCTTTGCATCAGGTGGCCAAAGTATTGGAGTTTCAGCTTCAACATCAGTCCTTCCAATGAACACCCAGGATTGATCTCCTTTAGGATGGATTGGTTGGATCTCCTTGCAGTCCAAGGGACTCTCAAGAGTCTTCTTGTGGCGTATACATGTTGATGTATGGCAAAACCAATACAATATTGTAAAGTAATTAACCTCAAATTAAAATAAATTTATATTTTAAAAAAAGTCTTCTCCAACACCACAGTTCAAAAGCACTAATTCTTTGGCACTCAGCTTTCTTTAGAGTCCAACTCTCACATCCATACATGACCACTGGAAAAACCATAGCCTTGACTAGACGAACCTTAGTCGGCAAAGTAATGTCTCTGCTTTTTAATATGCTGTCTATGTTGGTCATAACTTTCCTTCCGTGGAGTAAGCGTCTTTAATACCACAAAGAGCAACTATTGATACAAGCAACATGAATGAATCTCAAAATAATTATGTTAAATGGAAGGAGCCAGACTCCCACTGAAACAGTATGTGTTAGATAATTCCACTTGTATAAAACTTTTAGAAATTGCAAACTAATCTATAGTTATAGAGACAACATGAATAGCTGCAGGGAAGGAAAACTGGGGGAGAAAGGACAAAGCATAGGGACTACAAACGGATAGGAGAAAACTGGGGAGTGATAAGCTTGAATGCAGTCTTTATTATAGGGATAGTAATGGGTCCACACATCTGTCACAACTTATCAAATTATGCATTTAGCATATGCATTTTATTATGTGTCAAGTATAGCTCAACAGAGAAATTTTTAAAAATCATTGAGTTCCCATCTCTATCTCAAATTCAGATATGCGTTACCATAGGAGTCTTTCTCAACTTCCCACATTCCATATTTGCATATTCCTTCTCTCATAGTGAAAACTGGTTCCTAACAAAATCAGAATATGTACTCATTGTTCTGTCTGAAACATACATACACACGCACACACACACACACACACACACACACACACACAGAAATACTGTTTAGATGATATTTTTCCCGCTATTACCAGAGAAAACAAAAGAAATAAATTCCAATCCTTATATCTGTTGTGCTTGAGAAGAGAGGGGTGGTCAATAAATATTTACTAAATTGATTAATGAATGTTAATTATGGCAATCATAAACCTTCAGCATCAGTCTTTGTGAGTTTTCAAAACAAAACAAAATTATACCTTAAATAAGTTTAAAAAAAGGATATGTCACAGTTCTTTTCACCCTTTATAACATTCAGGTACACTGACAGTGTACAACTAGAAAATTGTATTCAGTTCACTTCAATTATTTCTTTTTATTTACGTGGGTCATGTTATGATTTGACATACAAGTGCAGTAAAGTTGTTTCTGCTTGGATTAAATTTTATGACATACAGGTATGATTTATTTGTTTATGGTTGGGTTAAATTTTGTGATAGTCCTCTTTAATTTACATTTTGAATATGTAAAGTATTTATATGGTCCAAAAGATAAAACATATGTGCAAATCTTTCTCTCATAAAAATTTCTTTCAATGCCTACTTCTACATAGTTAATGGAAAGAAAATCTTTCTCTGAATTTCTTCTTGCAAAAAAAAAAAAAGAAAAAGTTTTTAATAGTTTTATTTCTCTTTTTCATTTAAATGAGGCATAAATTCACAGTATCTCTTTTATCTACTCTCTTGCACTTTGCTTTTTTCATCTAATAATATGCCTTGGTGGCAACACCCTCTCTTGACATCTTCTTCCTTCATTTTTCACCTAGATAATTCTCTTTTATCATTCTTTAACCAAATCAGTTTCCTATGGATAGCATTTAGATGGTGTCCACTATTTTGCCATGACAAGTAATGACACAGTGAATAATGTTTTGGATATATTGGTTTTTACCTTTGGAGGATTATCTTAAGGATGAATTTCTGGAACTGGAATTTCTTTTATTGTGAAAGATACTGCCAACTTCCCCTCCATGTGTTTGTCCATTTACACTGAAACCAGTAGTCTATAGACTATTCATTTCCCTACAGCCTCATCTTTGAGTGTGCTATCAAACTATTGAAGTTTTACCTATATGACAGATTGGGAATGGTCTCACATTTTATGTTAAATTTGGTCTTATTTACTATTTAGATTATAAACATGTTGAGTAACCTCTAGTATTTGTTTAGAAACAATTAGTATCTTTTTCTCTGTACTGTCTTTCCATCTTAGTCAGTCTATGTCTCTGTCTCTCTGTTCTTGATTTTTAGAATCTTTTTTATTTATTAGGGTGATTTTTCTGTGAGATAAACTGCAGATATTTTATTGCAATTTGTAATTTTTTTTTCTTTTGCTTCTGCTTAGGGCCTCTTTTAGAACACAGTAGTTTTCTTTTAGTTGTAATTGAAGTTATCAAACTTTCTTTGTTTTGGGATATTTAGTTATAATTAAGAAATCTTTAGTTATAATTTAGAAACCACACTCAGTTTATAAAGTAATTCATGCACTTATATATCCTTCTAGTGTCAATATAGTTTACTTTCTTTTCACTTAAATGTGTTTCATTTGGAATGTACTCTATATTGAGTAATGTTAAGTGCAGAGCCAATTTGATTGCTTTAAAAGTGACTGTCTACTTGTTTCAACATAATTTATAAACTCCATTTTTTTCTTATTGACTTAGAATACTTTTATGATACACTAAATGCTCATATATTCTTGAGTGTACTTTCAGTGTTTGAATTTGTTCCATTAGAGTGGCATCCTGTAGCTTTAAGATTGTAAAGGCTGTAGAAGTGTGTTTTCATATGTGACAGGATACTCACTTATTTTTCTTATCTAGAATATTTATTCTTATCTATTCTAGCTATTCCTTCACGTTTATTTTCTTTTTTTTTT
>SJYA01037450.1:0-11624 GCA_006410615.1 Neotragus moschatus | reverse complement strand
GGACATACCCCCCGGGACCCGGGACTCCTGAAGGGTCTCCCCTGGCCATGTCGGGACAGTCTCAGTATTAAGATGAACGAGGGTGGTGACAGATGATAATCCAGCAAATGAGATGGGATTCCCTAAATCCGCATGGATATAAGAAAATGAACAATGAAACAGACACCACGGTTCCTGACCAAACTGCCAGGAGAGAGAGCTCTAGGCAGGTGGCTTTTGAGTGGAGGCGAATTATAAGATGCCAGTTGGTAACCTCTGTAGGAATAATTCAGGCTGGAAATGTCAGTGGATGCTAAGATTGGTGAAAGTGAGAAATGGAATGTTTGAGTCTCGAAAAACACAGTATTAATTAGCTACAAAGAGGGAAGTCCCACAGTGGGGAAAGCCGGCACACACTGTCCCCATGACCAAAGGCGGCCTCACCAGTCCTGGAAAAAGCTGACCCCATGTGCCAGGCCACAGGGCGTGTGAGGACACTTCTTAGTTTTGTGATGTTCCCGCCGGACATGCTGAGGACTCAGCAGCAAACCGGACCTCAGGGCAGCCTGCAGAGCAGCTTGTCCCGTCTTGAGTCAAGAAGGACCAGGGGCATCTGGATGGAGAGTAGCCCGTGCCTGGCTGAGAGGATGCTCTGGGCAGTCGGTGAAGTCCCAGGGTAGAGGGGGCGTCTCTGGGCAGAGGACAATGGGTGTCGTTCTTACAACATTTCTGCAAGCTTGATATTGTCTCAAAACACAAACAAAAAGAAGAAGAAATAGAGAAAACTGTGGGCCTGGGAGATTGCTGAGGGTATGAGTCAAGGGGAGGAGCTGGAGGAGGAGCAGCGGGGAGGGTGGGGAGGGGGCGGGCAGGAGCTGGTGATCCTAGGGCTCGCCTCTCGCTTTTGGGGGGAGGGACCAGTCCTTGTGCAAGGAAGAGTGTGCTCTGAGCAGCAGGTTTCTTGCAGCCACGTTACCACCAGCGGTTCCACAGGCTGAGCCTCGGGCCCCTGAGGGTACAAGTGCTGGGAGGGAGTGGAGGGGGCTTCTGGGGGCATCTGGCCCAGCTCACCTGCAGCCGCTTCATGACCAGGCCCCGGGGTGTCCCTTCTCCAAGTGTTTGCTCAGAGTTGCCTCTGGAGGCCTCCTCCAGCCACACTGGGACCTTCCGTGCTGGGCTGTGTCCCCGGACTGGGGTGGAGACTGAGCCGGCCAGGCAAGGCCCCAAGCACCTGGGCAGAGACCTCCCCACAACCCCTGCCCAGCCAGCCCTGCCTGTGGGTGGGGAGTCCGGCAGGACTCTGGTGGAAACAAGCCCTGGAGTCACTGGTAATGACCGAAGGGCTCCAGGCTGGGTGACATGCGAGTTCTGTCCTTGGAGGCTTCTTTGTAACTTTATTTACAAATTCATCCTATGCACACATCAGACACTGGGACAGCCGAGCTGGCCACGCCCCCAGATCCGGCCTGTCCTTGGCTGGAGCTGCCCTGAGGACAGCGTGCCCCTTCAAGCCCCTTCGACCTGGCGTCCCTGGCTTGGTGTCCCTGTAGATGAGCCGGACCTGGAGGAGGAGCAGCGGGGAGGGTGGGGTGGGGCGGGCAGGAGCTGGTGCCACTAGGGCTTGCCTCCAGCTTCTGGGGGAGGGACCAGTCCTTGTGCGAGGGCAGCGAGTGCTCTGAGCACCCTCTTATCTGTCGGTCTGTGAGCTGCAGCAGTGGCAGCTCCGTTGCACCCTGTGGGCTCTCTCACTGTGGTGAAGGGCTCTCCGGTGGCGGTGATTGGCCTTGGCCTGCGACAGCTTGGGGTGGGGCTTGGGTCCCCAGCCAGAGAGAGGCCAACTCGTGTCAGACCAGTGGTCAGTGACCGGGCCTCTGGCCCTTCAGCTTTGCAGAAAAGAATTCCCACAAAGACGGAAAGCAGTGAAGCAAGTGTTTATTAGGAGGAATAAGAGTACAGTGTATGTGGACAGACACGGGGCGGACTCAGAGAGTCTCCAGAGTTGTGCCCTCGTGGCAGTTTGAATTACGTTTATGGGGCTTTCCTTCTGGGTCTCCTTTGGCCCATCGCTTTGACTCCCTGGTTCACAGTCCACGTTTGATGCATCTCAAGATCCTCCCATGCGTCTGCATGCGTCCCCTAGCCAACATGGATTCTACGAGACCTACGTGTAGAGAACATCCCTTGACATAACTCCTTCTTTGCCCTCCAAGGAGCCTTTATGTGCATATGTGGTTGGGGAGGTCTCCTGACTTCTAGAATGGGATATATGTGGTCTGGGCAGGGCCCAGCCTCCTGTCTTAATTGTCCCGCTATCCTCACTTTGGAGTTTCAGTCCACAGGGAATGACTCTCCAATTGCTTTACGCTGCGGGGTGGCATCTCCTGCTGCCTCAGTGGTGGGTGGGCTTATTTGCCCCACAGCTTGTGGGGCACTAGGGATGGGACCCTCATCCCCGCATTGAAAGGTGGGCTCTTAACCCCTGGACCTTGGGGCAAGTCCCCGTGTCCTGCTTATCTTGGCAGCGTGCAGTTGCTCATGGGACGAGTTCTTGGCTTCATAGCACCGTCGGTTTTCCTTTTGGTTTTGTCTGCTTTTCCGAAACGTCTCTTGAGCCCTGGGCTTGCCACTGTGCACTTCCCTTCAGACTGCTGAGACTTAGTGAGAAGCCCAAATAGTCGATCTCTCCTACCACGAAGAGCGTGTGGAACCAAAACGCATGTAAATAAAATCCCCTTCTCTTTTTCTTCCGAAAGAGCTACGTTTGGTTGTCTTTCTTTCCTTTTTCTCTTTAAATTTATAGATTTAGTTTAATTGGAGGACAGTCACAAAATTGTGATGTTTTTGTCACGTGCTAGGTCGCGCGGTCGTGTCTGACTCTTTGTGACCTAGGGACTGTAGCCCGCCAGGCTCCTCTGTCCGTGGGATTCTCCAGGCAAGAATGTTGGAATGCCCCTCCTCCACAGGGTCTCCCCAACCCAGGGGTCAAGCCTGTGTCTCCAGCATCTCCTGTCCTGCACTTTAGGCGGGCTCCTTGCAGACTGGGCCACCTGCGAAGCCGTGCATCAGTATGAATCAGTCACAAGCATACACGTGTCCCCTCCATCCCGAAGCAGCCCCACCCCTCCAGGTTGTCCCAGAGCACCGGCTTTGGGTGCCCTGCTTCAAGCATCAAACTCAAACTGGTCCTCTACGTTACCTGTGGTAGCATACATGTTTCAGCGCTGTTCCCTCAAATCACCCCCTCCTGCTTCCACTGAACCCAAACGTCTGTTCTTTATGTGTGGGTCTCCTTTGCTGTCCCGCACGCAGAACCACGGGTGCCATCTTTCCAGATTCCACAGACACGCATTAGCATACGGCACTCGTCTCTCCCTTTCTGACTGACTTCACTCCGTTTAACAGGCTCTAGACCCGCCCACCTCATTAGAACTGTCTCAGGTGCACTCCTTTTCATGGCTGAGTGATATTCCGTTGTGTGTGTGAATGACAGCTTCCTTATCCACCCGTCTGCTCATGGACATCTGGGTTGCTTCCATGCCCTGGCTGTTGTAAACAGTGCTGCAGTACACACTGGGGTGCCTGTGTCTTCTTCGATTCTGGGTCCCTCGGGGTATGTGCCCAGGAGTGGGATTGCTGAACTGTATGGTGGTTTTATTCTCAGTTTTTTAAGGACTCTCAATACTGTCCTCTGTGGTTGCATCAGTCTGCATTCCCACCAACAGTGCTGCTCGGTTCCCTTTCCACCAGGATTTCTCATTTGTAAGCTTTTGACAATGGCCATTCTGGCCGGTGTGAGATGAAGCCTCACTGCAGCTTTGGTTTGCGAGTCTCTAACCATGAGCGACGCTAAGCGTCTTCTCGTGTTTATTCGCCATCGGCATGTCTTCTCTGGAGAAGCGTCTGTTCGTGGCTTCTGCCCACTTTCTGATTGGGTTGTTCATTTTTCTGGTATTGAACTGCGCGAGCTGCTTGTACGTTTTGGAGATTAATCCTTCGTCAGTTGCTTCATTTGCTGTTCTTCCGAGGGCTGTCTTTTCACCTTGCTTATAGTTTCCTTTGTTGTGCAAAAGCTATATTTGAGGAGATAACAGTCAAGGAGATAATAGTTGAAAACTTCCCTAAAATGCTTGCGTCTTGCACTGCAGCTTGGGGATTAAGGAGAGAGCACGGTTCCTCTGCAGGACTTGCGGCCCTGGGCTCCTGCCCGCTGGACCCCAGAAAGCCAGTGAAGAGGGGTGGGCTGGGTACCTGTGGAGGCGGGGGCTNGTCTCCAGAGTTGTGCCCTCGTGGCAGTTTGAATTACGTTTATGGGGCTTTCCTTCTGGGTCTCCTTTGGCCCATCGCTTTGACTCCCTGGTTCACAGTCCACGTTTGATGCATCTCAAGATCCTCCCATGCGTCTGCATGCGTCCCCTAGCCAACATGGATTCTACGAGACCTACGTGTAGAGAACATCCCTTGACATAACTCCTTCTTTGCCCTCCAAGGAGCCTTTATGTGCATATGTGGTTGGGGAGGTCTCCTGACTTCTAGAATGGGATATATGTGGTCTGGGCAGGGCCCAGCCTCCTGTCTTAATTGTCCCGCTATCCTCACTTTGGAGTTTCAGTCCACAGGGAATGACTCTCCAATTGCTTTACGCTGCGGGGTGGCATCTCCTGCTGCCTCAGTGGTGGGTGGGCTTATTTGCCCCACAGCTTGTGGGGCACTAGGGATGGGACCCTCATCCCCGCATTGAAAGGTGGGCTCTTAACCCCTGGACCTTGGGGCAAGTCCCCGTGTCCTGCTTATCTTGGCAGCGTGCAGTTGCTCATGGGACGAGTTCTTGGCTTCATAGCACCGTCGGTTTTCCTTTTGGTTTTGTCTGCTTTTCCGAAACGTCTCTTGAGCCCTGGGCTTGCCACTGTGCACTTCCCTTCAGACTGCTGAGACTTAGTGAGAAGCCCAAATAGTCGATCTCTCCTACCACGAAGAGCGTGTGGAACCAAAACGCATGTAAATAAAATCCCCTTCTCTTTTTCTTCCGAAAGAGCTACGTTTGGTTGTCTTTCTTTCCTTTTTCTCTTTAAATTTATAGATTTAGTTTAATTGGAGGACAGTCACAAAATTGTGATGTTTTTGTCACGTGCTAGGTCGCGCGGTCGTGTCTGACTCTTTGTGACCTAGGGACTGTAGCCCGCCAGGCTCCTCTGTCCGTGGGATTCTCCAGGCAAGAATGTTGGAATGCCCCTCCTCCACAGGGTCTCCCCAACCCAGGGGTCAAGCCTGTGTCTCCAGCATCTCCTGTCCTGCACTTTAGGCGGGCTCCTTGCAGACTGGGCCACCTGCGAAGCCGTGCATCAGTATGAATCAGTCACAAGCATACACGTGTCCCCTCCATCCCGAAGCAGCCCCACCCCTCCAGGTTGTCCCAGAGCACCGGCTTTGGGTGCCCTGCTTCAAGCATCAAACTCAAACTGGTCCTCTACGTTACCTGTGGTAGCATACATGTTTCAGCGCTGTTCCCTCAAATCACCCCCTCCTGCTTCCACTGAACCCAAACGTCTGTTCTTTATGTGTGGGTCTCCTTTGCTGTCCCGCACGCAGAACCACGGGTGCCATCTTTCCAGATTCCACAGACACGCATTAGCATACGGCACTCGTCTCTCCCTTTCTGACTGACTTCACTCCGTTTAACAGGCTCTAGACCCGCCCACCTCATTAGAACTGTCTCAGGTGCACTCCTTTTCATGGCTGAGTGATATTCCGTTGTGTGTGTGAATGACAGCTTCCTTATCCACCCGTCTGCTCATGGACATCTGGGTTGCTTCCATGCCCTGGCTGTTGTAAACAGTGCTGCAGTACACACTGGGGTGCCTGTGTCTTCTTCGATTCTGGGTCCCTCGGGGTATGTGCCCAGGAGTGGGATTGCTGAACTGTATGGTGGTTTTATTCTCAGTTTTTTAAGGACTCTCAATACTGTCCTCTGTGGTTGCATCAGTCTGCATTCCCACCAACAGTGCTGCTCGGTTCCCTTTCCACCAGCATTTCTCATTTGTAAGCTTTTGACGATGGCCATTCTGGCCGGTGTGAGATGAAGCCTCACTGCAGCTTTGGTTTGCGAGTCTCTAACCATGAGCGACGCTAAGCGTCTTCTCGTGTTTATTCGCCATCGGCATGTCTTCTCTGGAGAAGCGTCTGTTCGTGGCTTCTGCCCACTTTCTGATTGGGTTGTTCATTTTTCTGGTATTGAACTGCGCGAGCTGCTTGTACGTTTTGGAGATTAATCCTTCGTCAGTTGCTTCATTTGCTGTTCTTCCGAGGGCTGTCTTTTCACCTTGCTTATAGTTTCCTTTGTTGTGCAAAAGCTATATTTGAGGAGATAACAGTCAAGGAGATAATAGTTGAAAACTTCCCTAAAATGCTTGCGTCTTGCACTGCAGCTTGGGGATTAAGGAGAGAGCACGGTTCCTCTGCAGGACTTGCGGCCCTGGGCTCCTGCCCGCTGGACCCCAGAAAGCCAGTGAAGAGGGGTGGGCTGGGTACCTGTGGAGGCGGGGGCTCTGTTTTCCTGGTGCCGTCGGAGCCAGATTGCGCTGTGAAACCCTGGTGCTTCCCTGGTCGTTGTGGAAAGCAGGGACATTCTTTCTGTAGAAAACCCACAAGCTGATGTGGTCTGCGTCCTGGGGTGGACTCTTGCTTTCTAAATATAGGCACATCTGTTCACACGCATGATGTTTCTTCTCACCTAACTGAGCTTGGGGCTCTGACTGCAGCTTGAGTCCCTCCTGCGCACCTGCCTACCTGTGGGGCTCGAAAGGACACGCACCCACGCCCCGATCCCCTCCCTTGGGGCTAAGATGAGAGCTGGTCCAGCCCCGGCCACGTATGCCTACGTGCTTCTGATCACCTTTCCTGGGCTGGGTGGGCAGACTCTCACACGACTGCACATGCCCTGTGAGCACGTCTGCTCTCGGCAGCGCAGGTGCAGAAGACCACTGCCCGTCTGTGGACCCCTCCGCTGTCGAGTCACAGGACGGCACCTTCCGCCAGCCTGTGTGATTCGCGGTCATCCTCCAATGGCAAGACAAGGAGTTTACCTTTTAGTTCTTGAGAAGCAAGGCGTGGGCGAGAGCTTGAGTGTCTGAAAGGTGAGGTGCTCTGTGACTCTGATGCCAGAGTTGCGATGGGTCTGCAGGCATGCCGGGTGGGAGCTCGGGTCAGAGTGGGGCCCCGCATTCTCCATCTGCCCCCCAGGCCTGGCCACTGGTTCCCCCCGAAGGTGCGCTGCACTGTCTGGGACTCACCTGTGCTCCTGGACTCGTGGGGCCTCTGGATCCCTGAGCGGTGTCCCCAGGGTCACCCAGAGGGGCTGGTGGTAGGGGCAGGGGTGAGCGAAGTCAGTCAACCTCCCAATCTCTCAGGAAGGCTGGTTCTCCACGTCCTGGGCCTCTGTCTCAAGGAAGGCATGCGGTCCCTGCAGGAAGTTGCAGGGTGCCCACCAGAGGGTCGAGTTTGCCTGCTTCCTGGGCCTGGTCTCAGCTGCTGACATGTAATGGCCAAGAGCTGCCACCACGGACGTGGCTGCGGTTCCTCCCGTCTCAGCTCTGCTGCTGTGGCAGACACACAGACATCACCATTCAGTCCTGGAGGCCAGAGTTCTGAGGTCAGGGCGCCCCGTGGCTGGGCTCTGGTGAGGACTGAATTCTGAATTGTCCTCACCCGGGAAGGGGTGAGGTGTCCCTGGGGTCTGTTGTAAGGACACTCACCCTGCTCGTGGGGCTCCTCTCGTGGCCCAGAGCCCCTCCCAACACCGTCACTCAGGGGACAGGAGTGTGGGCGCACAGGCGTCCGTGTGGAGGCCTGTGCCGAGTCGGTGGCAGCAAGACACGGAATATCAGGGTGCTGCTGCCCGGCCCCTCTCGAAGCCCCTCGAGTGAGTGCTGTGCTGGACCCCCAGCAGCCCACCCCCATCTCAGGGGGCGCCGAGGGCCCCGGACAGTTGCTCTGAGGCTGTGCTCCTCTGCCGAGCCGGGCCTGAAGGGCATCTGGGCTGGAAGCATGCAGGAGTGGGGGGCAGCCTGCTCCTTGGGGTCCCGGGGGCTCCGAGCTCTCCGCCTCCCTCCACGCTGACCTCCCTCCGCGGCGTGAAGAGAGCTGGGCTGCGCTGAAGTCACAGCAGCTGCCTCCAGAGGGACACACGGCCGAGCATGAACACGGCCCTGGGTGCACGGGCTGAGGTAGTGAGCTGCTGGACCAGGGCTGGAGGGTCGGAGTCAGGCTGTGTGTGCGGTGACCTGTCCACTCCAGGAGCTGCTGCTTGTCAGAGCTGAGGCCCAGCCCAGCTTCCTGGGGTACCCTGGCTCCTCTCTCATCACCCTGGTGGTGGACTCCTGCACCCCAAGCCCAGACAGTCCCCTCCACCCCACATTCCCTGTGTCCATAATCTGGACTCACCTGTCCTGTCCCTGGGAAGCTGGCCGGGAGCAAGGTGGCTTATGGGCATCATGCACTTCCAGAGCCAGAAACAAGGCATCTCTGGGTTTTTCCTCCACCAGGGACACTTGGCACCTCTCGGTGGCCAGACCCGAGCACAAGACCCTGAGCAGCAACAGGTGGGGCTGGGTCCTTGTGGCACGTGGCTTGGCCCAGAGTGGCAGCTGCCCTGAGTCTCCTGTGCGTGAAGGACAGGGAAGGAGGTGAGGTATGGCGGGGCTGAGCCCCCAAGGGCAGTGGCCTCTCCAGTCTCCCCCCTAGGCTGGGTGTGCAGCCCAGCCCACACAGGGACGCCCGCCGTTTGCACGACGGTCACACACATCCTCTCTTCTCCAGGCACGCGCTCAGGGATGCACTTGGACATTCAGTCGTGGCCAGCTCTTTGCGATCCTTTGGCTACAGGCTGCTAGGCTCCATGGGGTCTTTCGGCAGGAATACTGGAGTGGGTTGCCATTTCCTCCTGGGGATCTTCCCCAGCCAGGGATCAAACCCACATCTCCTGTGTCTCCTGAACTGCAGGTGGATTGTGTACCACCAAGCTATCAGGGAAGCCTCTCAGGAATGCAGGGAGTCAGTGAAGTGAGGGAAGCTGGTTCCGGTTGGTTCTGCAGACCACTGGTGGACGGGTCAGACAGGGCAGTGAGAACCTCTGCTGTGGCTGGAGCTCTGGGGCCTGTGGAGGGGAGGGAACCCAGGGCCTCCGGCTGAACCCCGGGCGTGGGCAGTCTCAGGGCTCAGGCTGGGCTGTGCTAGCCTCAGGGAGTCTGTGCGTTCCTGGGAGGGGGCAGCCCTGACTGGCCTCCTCGTCTGCCTGCAGGCCCTCAGCTGTGTCTGCAGACGGTGTGGAGGCGGATCCCAGGCTCTGCCCTGGACCAGGATGGCTTCTGTGGGGCTGGGGGTCTTTGCTGCCCCTCCCGTCGCCCCTCGGAGAGCAGGCTGTGGGGAGGAGGCCACCTGCCTGCGGGGTGGGGCGGGTGGGTCGTCAGTGCTAGCCAGAACCTGTGTCACGTGGCTTGGCCCTCTTTGGGGACAATGTGGGGCCGGCCGGGGGGGACAGCGGCTCAGCTGGGGCACGAGGCCCTTAGACGCGCAGGCTCCCATTTCTGGCTGGACTCCAGGGGGTTCCTGGAACCCTGGGCCGTGGGGCATCCCTGCCAAGACCTTCCTTGCGGGGCCCAGAGGCCACAGGGACTCCTGTCCAACTTCCACAAACTTCCCCCTGGACCCCCCACCCCACACACACCTGCTCTCCGCTAGCTCTTCTCCCTGGCATGTTACCAGGGGCAACCAGGAGCAGGAGACTGGGGAGCGTGGTAGTGGGCTCCCCCTTTGTCCAAGAGGAGGCCTGGCGGGGAGGGTGCCAGAAGTGGGGCTGGGGGCTGTCTGCAGAGACCCTGCCTGCGGCCCTGGCCTCCCCTCTGGGCCCTACTCAGGCAGAGCTGGGCTCAGCCCCAGGTCATCATGGGTGAGACCCCCCCCCCACTGCCCGCCATGGCAGGGAGGGAGAGAGGCCAGCCCTGGAGGGAGATGCTGACATGAAAGAGCAGACCCAGATGCTGGCTGCAGAGCCACGGGGAGTGCAGGCTGCTCCCTCCACCCCCTGCACCCCTGGGGGTGCTCCCCATCCCCCACCTGGGGGTGCTCTCCACTCTTTCTCGGTCCCCGTCCCCGCTGCCCCACTGCTGTGCCATCCCCCGCATTAAGAGGACTGGCACCCCCAGCCCCCCGGGCCCTGGCTCTGACCCACACCCACATCAGAGTTTGCAACTTCCGGTCCCCCTGACCTGGAGGGCTGTGCCTCAGAGGGGTTTTCGGAAGGCCGCGCCCCCCCCCACCGCCCCGCCTCCGCCCTGGTGGGGCCTCCGGGACAGCCTCGGAATCGCATTTGGCTTCTTCCAGTCTCGCCGCAGGCCTGGGGGTGGGGCGCGCGGGCGGCCCTGCTCGCACGCGAGGCCCTGGCCGGGAGCCAGACGCTTGTCACTGCCGCGCTGACGCCCCATCGCGTGACAGCGGCCCGCGGAGGCCCTGCCGGGCGTGCCCCGCGGAATGTGGCTGCGGAGGCGGGAAGCGGGGGTGCCCGCTGGGGGCGCACGCGATGCTGCCTTGCCGTTGGGGGGGGGGAGGGAAGTAGGAAGGGGACCCCACTTCTGCCTCCAGAAGCGACCTCTGCTCCCTGCGGCCGCCTGTGTCGGCTCTGGCCCCTGCAAGCCTGTGTTCTGGAGTTGGGGGGGTCAGGGTCCCAGCAGGGGTCAGCGAATCCCCCGTTTGGTGATGTCACCGCCTGGGGATGCCCCAGCCCCCAGCTGCAGGCAGCAGCACCCTCACTCGGGGCTGCAGGGCTGAGAAGCAGGAGAGCCCCGGAAGCCAACCCCAAACCTCCCCTTCCCCTTGGGGAGGGGCAGGGGGCGCCCCCACAGTGGTCAGTTGGGAGGTTGGGAGGCCTTGCTGGTCTGGGTCCTGGAGAGGATGGCCCTGGTGCACTGGGTGGGGGAGTGGGGTCCTGCCTCCCCCCACCCACACTGCCTGCTCCTGGCCTCAGACCACCTGGGAGACGTGGCCTCTGGGTGGGCTCTTGGGCTGGATCCTCTGGGAAGCCCACAGAAGGTGTGGGAGTGGGCCTGGGCCCCAGCCCGCTCCCTCCTGGGTCTTTCTCAGCCTCAGAGCTGGGCTGTGTGGTCCTCAGTCAGAGGCGGGGGTCGCCTGGGCCCCAGGAGGTTCCTGTGGACCCCAGCACGACTCTGGTCTCACGGAGCCTCTGCTCAGGGAAGGCTGGCTCCAGGAGTCTTGAGCACTCACCTTTCAGCTTTCTGATCAGAGAGGCACACACAAGGGATGAAGTCTTAGCGCCTCTGGCTTCTGAGCTCAGAGCTTTTTTGGTTCTTGAAAACCAGCAGCCGCGAGGGGGCTTGGCTGTTGGAGGGAGAGAGAACCTTCCCTTTCGTGGGGCAGGGAGGCCGGCCGTCTGTGTCTCTGCCCGGGGCCCCGGTGCACTGTCCTGTTTTCTGGAACTCAGTACCTTCTGCTGAGGAAACGGGTTCGTATCTTGCTCCATTTAGTGCAGGAGAGGGAGGGGATGGAGCACAGCTTCCGAGGAGGAGGGAGAGGATGGAGCACAGCTTCCCAGGAGGAGGGAGGGGGTGGAGCATGGCTTCCCAGGAGGAGGGAGGGGG
>SJYA01037445.1:0-10680 GCA_006410615.1 Neotragus moschatus | reverse complement strand
AATATTTATATCTATTAGATACATAATATTTATATTTGCCTAGTCATAAACTGTCCTTGGACCAAGAGATATAGCCATCCTTCAGGCTATTTATGTTTTAAGTTGGATTAAAATATCTGGCTCCTTGTACAGAATGACAGTTTGTGAGCCAAGACTTCCTGGATCTTTCACTTCTCATTTTTAATCTAAAACAACTATTTCATGTTTCAGTGATTTTAAGTAATTTAAGGAGATAATTAAGGCTTCAGGAGTAGTATCTATTATGACATTCTTAAAGTACTAAGTTTACAGGTTTTAGAATTAAAACATGAAGTACAATTTGAATATAGGATTCAAACAGGAAGTGCTAAATACATGAAACAGGTATTTCGTTAGAATTAAACTAGAAAAACCACCACCTCCACAATTCTAGAAATAGGTGTTCATGGAATAACTCAAAGAGAAGCTTATTTAGCTGCTCAATTTTGTAATTTAAAGTTCTTTAGTCTTTGTTGTACCTTAAATATGCTGAACTCATTTTCCTTACCCATTCTCATCATACACAACGATTTACTCACAAATAGTTTTTAAAGAATTACTTCTCTGATTATTCTAATATTGCTTATATTTTCTGTTCCCTCCACGATAACGAAAATTTGCTAACAATTTACAGGCCAAACTGGTGTCATCTGAATAGTCAGCTACAGCATCTAGCAGTAAATTAGCTTGATTTTGTGAAATGCAACACTATATGTTTTATATTTACCAAAAAAGTACGATCATAGCCATTAAACACTTCATACTCCAAAATTTTCACTGGTATAATTTCTGGACTTCTAAAAATTTATTTCAATAATTTAAAATATTAAAAATATCAGACTACTTACTGGTGTTGAACTGATACATTAAAATACTGTTTTTACTGCTTAGGACTGTATGACTATCCTTGACATTTGAAGCTCCTACAATCTGGGACTTTTTCTTACTCAACAAATTTTTCTTCTGCCACTATGTAGTGTGACACTACCATTTTAATCAAGATAACATAATGTCTTCTCGGTCCTATGTGTACATTGGAACATTGTGTTCATTCCCATCATTATTCTTTATTCATATTGCTCCTCAAAATACAGTCTCTTCATCTCACCATCTGACTAAATTCTATTATTATGATCAGTCAAGATAATATCTACATAATTATTTAATTACTTAGGAAAATTAAGGCCTCACTTCATATATCCAAAAGTATTAGCTATATTAAAAATTAAGTGTAAAATTTAAATATCACACAGAAGAAAACATAAATATCTGCACACAGAATAAGATCTAAATATAAAAGCAATGGAAGAAATTATAAAGAAATGATCACTAGATTTCATAGAAATAAACTGTCATGCATTAAAAATAACTTGAACAAGCTGAAATGACAATAAACTGAATTTCTATACAATAAACTGTATAGGAAGACACCTTTTTTAGTTCCCTTCTCCAAATGCTTCAGAGAACACCAAAAGGTGTTTCAGCAAAGCAAAAATACTATAGTTAAATAAGCAGTATCCAAGAAGGATATTTTTTAGGTTTCTGCTTGTTTTACTGCTTAATTCTAATCCTTCTCGTTAGATATGCTAAATGTACGGCCATCACTTATTTGTTCAACAAACGCTTTTATTGCACCTCAGCCATATGCCAGAGACTGTGCCAGACACTAAGACCATATTGCTGCTCAAAACAGACATGGTGCCTTCAATCACAGAACTTAAGTCTAGCATAAGATAAACATTAATCAAGTAGCCACACAAATTGTGGTTTAAAAAAACGCACAGAGCACTATGACAGCATATAAAAAGGATTTCACCTATTACAGATATGGAATGTGTATGGTTCCTGGAAGAATTCATGTCTAAATAAAACATTACCCTCTTATAACTGCAGTAGCTATATCCGAAATTCTTTTGTACCTTTCTGCGTCTCATACAGTAAGTCTTCTATATCCATTAAACAATTTATTCCCATTAAAATTTGAAGATATCTTTGTTAACTAGCCTTCTGTTTTCAATGGTGTGAATGAAGTCAGCTTTAGGATACTTTAATAGGAGCAGTTTAGGAAGACACTTATTTTTATAAGATTAAACAACTTAAATCTTACTTATAAGATCATCTCATGATCAATCTTGTCAGATTTAGTGGCAGAATCTTACTTAAACCCCAAAGGAATGACAAACACTTATATTCTGAACAAGAATTATTCACAGAAATTTATGTACTAAAAATTATGTACAGCTATTAAAATTGTTTCACTAACAGTAAACATAGATTATAAAACAAATTGAATGTTATTTAAAAGCACATATTTTTACACTGTATATCCTGGAAGTTTGTTTATTACTAATTCACAAATATCTTTGCATTGCTTGGAAATGTTTAGTGAACCAAGGTCATCACTGTCTTCTTCAAAGTGATCTAAGGTACTGATATCCAGGACATTAAGTTCTAGTTCCGACAGATTAGAAGGCAGGTAAGAACTCACTTGAGATGTCCAAGGTGACTGGCTTTTTTCTGAGGACTTGCAACCTGTTCTTGTTTTAGGTTTAGCAGAGATGTCACAATCCTGCTTTAGAACTTTAGAATTATGTATACTGTTTTGGTCTCTCTGGTTTTCTTTTTCTTCAGTCCAGTGTGATGAAGAGAAATCACTGGAAGATGCTTTCTCCAAACTTTTATCTTGAGTCTTTGAAACAGGAAATCTTTTATATGAGAGTACTGGAGATCCAGCTGAAAAAGGTGGGCTAAGAATAGAACTCTTTTCACTGCTGTTTTTCCTTGTGGACAATCTTGTTTCACTGGACTTGCTTGTATGTTGACTGTGTCTTGGATTTTCTGTCCCTGGACTGCTATCATGAGCTTGTAAAATACTGCTGGTGTCTTCAGAACTGCAAGGACTGGTGAAGTCATCTGAATAATTTAGTTCTGAGATGCTTTCAGAGCAACTACTTGTACTTGGATTCTTTTCATTGGTATCAGCAGTTAGAATGTCATCACCAGTGATTTTGACCTGCTTGTCACCTATTTCTTTATCTACTACAATTCTGTCAACTATTGCAACCTGCTGGAAAACACCTGGACTTTGGACTTTCACTTTTCCTTCCAAACTATTTGCACAAATAATCCTTTCTGAGACAACGGAATTTGCAGGACTCAAAATTTCTCCCAAAAAACCATTATTGCTTCTATTTTCATCACAATCAACTGTCTTTTCAGTTGCACATTTCAGTTTAGTGTCTTTGGTTGTGCTAGGGTCATCAATAACTACACTAATTTGCTTTGAGGTGTTGCTATTTTCAGCGAAAGATGCATTTGATTCTAAACACTTATCTTTAGGCAGTTCATGTGGCTTCTGATACAGTTCAGCAAAACTTAGTATCTTAACTTTGGACGATGGAATTCTGAGTTTTGCACCTAACATTTGTGTCTGCGTTTTTCTATACTGTTCTCTCTTTTCATATTCTAGTAACATATCAGGATTTGTTTGTTTTAAACNATTCTAAACACTTATCTTTAGGCAGTTCATGTGGCTTCTGATACAGTTCAGCAAAACTTAGTATCTTAACTTTGGACGATGGAATTCTGAGTTTTGCACCTAACATTTGTGTCTGCGTTTTTCTATACTGTTCTCTCTTTTCATATTCTAGTAACATATCAGGATTTGTTTGTTTTAAACGTAGTTTAAGTGTGTTTGTCAAGCCATAAAGTAGTTTTCCCCTTGAAACTCTATTTTGGGGGGCACTGCCTTTCTTTTCAAAATATTTACCTTTCTTAAGGTTTTCAGTTTGGTTCTTTTTATACTGAAGACTCACTGACTTCTCATTTTCCCCCACAGAGAGCTTATTCTTTTTAGATTCAGATTTACAGGTGGATTTCACCGAAGATTCTGGTGACTTATCAGCAGTTCTATATAACCAGGCTAACTGAGGATGTATATGAGTAGGGCTTGCCATGGGTTGGTTGTATAACAAGGACAACTCAACCAACAAAGCATTTAACAAAGGCAGTTGCCTTAGAGTATTCATTCTGTTTTGTTCAGTTGGAGGATGGTCTGTAGTTTGATTACTTGCTCCTGTATCCTGAACGTGTGCAGGATTTATAAGCACTGGACGACTCTCACCTGTTACAGAATGTGTATGTTCTGGAGGATTAGTATGTGTTGGGGGATTTACAAGGTTTTCTTGCAGAAAAGTACTGTCATCCCATTCCTCAGGTGCATTAATTTGAGGCTCAATGGTAATTTTACCCTGTTGAGGGAGTGTCTTTTCTTGACTCAAATGAGTGTAATACAGAGGAGGAGGGCAAATTATATTAGTTTCAAGTTCCACCTCTGTGCCTTCCTNAGATGCTTTCAGAGCAACTACTTGTACTTGGATTCTTTTCATTGGTATCAGCAGTTAGAATGTCATCACCAGTGATTTTGACCTGCTTGTCACCTATTTCTTTATCTACTACAATTCTGTCAACTATTGCAACCTGCTGGAAAACACCTGGACTTTGGACTTTCACTTTTCCTTCCAAACTATTTGCACAAATAATCCTTTCTGAGACAACGGAATTTGCAGGACTCAAAATTTCTCCCAAAAAACCATTATTGTTTCTATTTTCATCACAATCAACTGTCTTTTCAGTTGCACATTTGAGTTTAGTGTCTTTGGTTGCGCTAGGGTCATCAATAACTACACTAATTTGCTTTGAGGTGTTGCTATTTTCAGCGAAAGATGCATTTGATTCTAAACACTTATCTTTAGGCAGTTCATGTGGCTTCTGATACAGTTCAGCAAAACTTAGTATCTTAACTTTGGACGATGGAATTCTGAGTTTTGCACCTAACATTTGTGTCTGCGTTTTTCTATACTGTTCTCTCTTTTCATATTCTAGTAACATATCAGGATTTGTTTGTTTTAAACGTAGTTTAAGTGTGTTTGTCAAGCCATAAAGTAGTTTTCCCCTTGAAACTCTATTTTGGGGGGCACTGCCTTTCTTTTCAAAATATTTACCTTTCTTAAGGTTTTCAGTTTGGTTCTTTTTATACTGAAGACTCACTGACTTCTCATTTTCCCCCACAGAGAGCTTATTCTTTTTAGATTCAGATTTACAGGTGGATTTCACCGAAGATTCTGGTGACTTATCAGCAGTTCTATATAACCAGGCTAACTGAGGATGTATATGAGTAGGGCTTGCCATGGGTTGGTTGTATAACAAGGACAACTCAACCAACAAAGCATTTAACAAAGGCAGTTGCCTTAGAGTATTCATTCTGCTTTGTTCAGTTGGAGGATGGTCTGTAGTTTGATTACTTGCTCCTGTATCCTGAACGTGTGCAGGATTTATAAGCACTGGACGACTCTCACCTGTTACAGAATGTGTATGTTCTGGAGGATTAGTATGTGTTGGGGGATTTACAAGGTTTTCTTGCAGAAAAGTACTGTCATCCCATTCCTCAGGTGCATTAATTTGAGGCTCAATGGTAATTTTACCCTGTTGAGGGAGTGTCTTTTCTTGACTCAAATGAGTGTAATACAGAGGAGGAGGGCAAATTATATTAGTTTCAAGTTCCACCTCTGTGCCTTCCTCATCTAGGGGGCTAACACTCCTCTCACCGCAACCCTTTGAACACATAACGGAGTTGGTTTTGCCATTTTCCATAGAATCCGTGTAATCAGAGTCAGCCTTGCTATGGAAAGCTCTTCCCTTCAAATCTTTCCCTGCCCTTGAGATTTTTACATCCACCAGAGGCTTATCAGCATCTCCTGGGCTTGGCTCTGAGTCTGGCTGCTGCAGCTGCTGGTTTTCCTGCCAGGTTTGGGGGCTGACCTCCACTGACTTCTGCACCTCCATACCCTCCACTCCACCTCCCGTAGAAGCGACTGGCCGCTCCAGATGGCCCAACAAGCTGCTTCCCAGATCACTCAGGCGGTAGCCCAGGGCAATGTCCCCAATCCGCTCCCCGTCTTGGTTACACAGTGGGAAACTTCCCCGATGACTCTGGGAGCTGCCGGGGGCGGCGGACCCCAGGACCCTGTGGACCGCCGCGGCCAGAGAGATACTGCAGGTTCCCAAGAGCTGCGGGGCAGGGGTCGGGTGCCCGGGGGGCAGCTGGAGCAGCAAGGTGTAAAGCGGGGTCCGAAGGAGCAGGCGGTGCAGGGTGGCGGGTTGCAGGCGGAAGAGACAGGACTTGCCGCGACGGAAGCTAACCAGGCCAGGCCGAGATTCCGGGGCGGGGGCGGCGGGGCCGGCGGGAGGGTAAATCAGCAGCGTGGGGAAGTCCAGCAGGCGGAAGGCCACCGCGGGGCACAGGCTGCGCGAGGGCCGCGGCGGCAATGCTTCCTCTCCCTCCTCCTTTTGCTCCTCTTCTGCAACCACGGGTGCCTGCGGCAGCCCGGCTTCAAGGCATACCCAGTCTACCAGTAGCTCCAGCGAGAAGAGCCGCTCAGACAACGCAGACGCCATTGCTGTTGCCCCGGAGACGCTATGAGCTGAAAGCTGAAGTCCTTCGTTCTCGCGAGAAACAGGGAAAACCCGGCGCCTGTCTTGTTCTCTCGCGAGACTTGAGAGGGCGCCCTGACAGTTCCGAGTTGCGGCTGCTGTGGAAATGTTGGCTTCTCAGTGTACCTCTTTGGTTTCCAGATTTGTATTAACACAGTGCTTATGATAATACCGAAGCTATGAATGAGGCGGGGTAAGGAGAGCAGCAAAAGCATGTTTTTTTGTTCGAATCACGTTTTATCACTACAGGTCCCATGCAATTTTGGAGACCTGTCAAATCTATCAGAGGAATATTAAAAGTAAATCAGGGCTTCCTTTCCAATCTCCAGGCTAAAGCAAGTCAGCTAATTGTCCACAACCGGCCTTCTGTGCTGCTGGTTACCCAAAAGATAAGGATGTGGAACTAAAGTGGCATGGAGGTCTCTGTCTTAGTGAGGAGGCGCTGAGACACACATAGTGTGGGCACATCGCCAATGAGGCATCCAGGTGTAGGAGAGTTATGTTAATGATTTCGGTACACCAAAACTAAGGCAGCATTCGTTATTAGAGAACTGCAAGTCAAAACCACAATGAGGTATCATCTCAAACTGATCAGAAAGCCCATCATCAAAAAAATCTAGACAATAAATTCTGGAGAGTGTGGAGAAAAGGGAACCCTCTTAAACTGTTGATGGGAATGCAAACTGATAGAACTACTGTGGAGAACAGCACAGAGATTCCTTTAAAAAATAAAAATAAAAAACTAGGACTAAAACTATCATTCAGTTCAGGTCCATTGCTCAGCTGTCTCCAACTGTTTGCGACCCCATGGGCTGCAGCACGCCAGGCTCCCCTGTCCATCACCAACTCCTGAAGTTTACTCAAACTCATGTCCATCCAGTCATGATGGCGTCCAACCATCTCATCCTCTGTCGTCCCCTTCTCCNAAAAACTAGGATTAAAACTATCATTCAATTCAGATCCATTGCTCAGCTGTCTCTAACTTTTTGCGACCCCATGGGCTGCAGCACGCCAGGCTCCCCTGTCCATCACCAACTCCTGAAGTTTACTCAAACTCATGTCCATCCAGTCATGATGGCGTCCAACCATCTCATCCTCTGTCGTCCCCTTCTCCTCCTGCCTTCAATCTTTCCTGGCATCAGATCAGTCACCATCTACAGTGATTTTGGAGACCCCCCAAATGAAGTCTGTCACATTGTTTTTCCATCTACTTGCCATGAAATGATGGGACCAGATGCCATGATCTTAGTTTTCTGAATGTTGAGTTTTAAGCCAGGTTTTTCATTCCGCTTTTTCACTTTCATCAAGAGGCTCTTAAGTTCTTCACTTTCTGCCATAAGGGTGGGGTCATCTGCATATCTGAGGTTATTGATATTTCTCCCAGCAATCTTGATTCCAGCTTGTGTTTCATCCAGCCTGGCATTTAGCATGATGTACTCTGCATATAAGTTAAATAAGTAGGTGATAATATACAGCCTAAACATATTCCTTTCCTGATTAGAAACCAGTCCATTGTCCCATGTCCGATTCTAGCTGTTCCTTCTTGACCTACATACAGATTTCTCAGTAGGCAGGTCAGGTGGCCTGGTATTTTCTCTTGAAGACTTTTCCACAGTTTGTTGTGATCCACACAGTCAAAGGCTTTGGTATAGTCAATAAAGAAGAAGTAGATGTTTTTCTGGGACTCTCTTGCTTTTCGATGATCCAGTGGATGTTGGCAATTTGATCTCTGGTTCCTCTGCATTTTTTAATCCATCTTAAACATCTGGAAGTTCATGGTTCACATACTGTTGAAGCCTGGCTTACAGAATTTTGAGGATTAATTTGCTAGCATGTGAGATGGGTGCAATTATGTGGTAGTTTGAACATTCTTTGGCATTGCCTTTCTTAGGGATTGGAATGAAAACTGACATTTTCAAATCCTGTGGCCACTGCTGAGTTTTTGTTGGCATATTGAGTGCAGCATTTTCACAGCATCATCTTGTAGGATTTGAAATAGCTCAACTGGAGTTCCATCACCTCCACTAGCTTTGTTTGTCGTGATGCTTCCTAAGGCCCACTTGACTTCACATTCCAAGATGTCTGGCTCTAGGTGAGTGATCACACCATCATGTTTATCTATCTGAGTCATGAATACCTCTTTTGTATAGTTTTTCTGTATATTCTTGCCACCTCTTCTTAATATCTCCTGCTTCTGTTAGGTCCATACCATTTCTGTCTTTTATTGAGCCCATCTTTGCATGAAATTGTTCTCTAATTTTTCTTTTCATGAGATCGCTAGTCTTTCCCATTCTATTGTTTTCCTCTATTTCTTTGTACTGATAACTGAGGAAGGCTTTCTTATCTTTCTTTGCTAATCCTTGGAACTCTGCATTCAGATGGGTGTATCTTTCCTTTTCTCATTTGCCTTTAGCTTCTCTTCTTTACTCAGCTATTTGTAAGGCTGCCTCAGACAACCATTTTGCTTTTTTGGATTTCTTTTTCTTGGGGATGGTCTTGATCACTGCCTCCTGTACAATGTCATGAACCTCCATCCATAGTTCTTCAGGCGCTCTGTCTATCAGATCTAATCCATTGAATCTATTTGTCACTTCCACTGTGTAATCATAAGGGATTTGATTTACATCATACCTGAATAGTCTAGTGGTTTTCTCTACTTTCTTCAATTTAAATCTGAATTTGGCAATAAGGAGTTCATGATCTGAGCCACAGTCAGCTCCCGGTCTTGTTTTTGCTGATTGTATAGAGCTTTTCCATCTTTGGATACAAAGAATATAATCAATCTGATTTCAGTATTACCATCTGGTGATGTCCACGTGTAGAGTCATCTCTTGTGCTGTTGNAGTTCATGATCTGAGCCACAGTCAGCTCCCAGTCTTGTTTTTGCTGATTGTATAGAGCTTTTCCATCTTTGGCTACAAAGAATATAATCAATCTGATTTCAGTATTGACCATCTGGTGATGTCCATGTGTAGAGTGGTCTCTTATGTTGTTGGAAGACAGTGTTTGCTATGACCAGTGCATTCTCTTGGCAAAACTCTATTAGCCTTTGCCCTGCTTCATTTTGTACTCCAAGGCCAAATTTGTCTGTTTCTCCAGGTATCTCTTGACGTCCTACTTTTCCATTCCAGTCCCCTATGATGAGAAGGATATCTTTTGGGGTGTTCTAGAAGGACTTGTAGGTCTTCATAGTGAAAGTGAAAGTAACATTCCTCAGTTGTGTCTGACTCTTTGTGACCCCATGGACTGTAGCCTACCAGGCTCCTCCCTCCATGGGATTCTCCAGGTAGGTCTTCATAGAACCATTCAAATTCAGCTTCTTCAACATCAGTGATTAGAACATACTCTTGGATTACTGTGATATTGAATGGTTTGCCTTGGAAACGAACAGAGATCATTGTCATTTTTGAGATTGCATCCAAGTACTGCATTTTGGACTCTTTTGTTGACTATGAGGGATACTCCATTTTTTTTTTAAAGGGATTCTTGCCCACAGTATTAGATATAATGGTCATCAGAATTAAATTTACCCATCCCAGTCTACTTTAGTTCACTGATTCCTAAAATGTCTATGTTTACTCTTGCCATCTCCTGTTTGACCATTTCCAATTCTAGTTTTGGTAGTTCTAAAACTACTATATGCCCCAGCAATCCCACTACTGGGCATATACTCTAAGGAAATGGACTTGAAGAAGACACATGTACCACAATATTTCTTGCAATGCTACTATAATAGGAAATGGAAGCAACCTAGATGTCCATTGGTAGATGAATGGATAAGGAAGTTGTGGTACATATACCCAGTGTAATATTACTCAGCTATAAGAAGGAACATCATTTGAGTCACTTATAATGAGGTGGATAAACCTAGCACCTATTATATAGACTGTCAGAAAGAGAAAGACAACTATCATATATTAATGCATATATATGGAATCTAGAAAAGTGCTACTGATGATCCTACATGCAAGGCAGCAAAGGAGACACAGATATAAAGACAGACATTTGGACTCAGTGGGGGAAGGAGAAAGTGGGATGGTTTGAAAGAATAGCAATGAAACCTATACATTACCATATGTGAAATAGATAGCCAGGGCAAGTTTGATGTATGACACAGGGAACCCACAGTAGGTGTTCTGTGACAACCTGGAGGGATGGCAGGGGGAGGGA
>SJYA01037428.1:0-13025 GCA_006410615.1 Neotragus moschatus | reverse complement strand
CTTTCACAGCATCATCTTTTAGGATTTGAAATAGCTCAACTGGAATTCCATCATCTTCACTAGCTTTGTCTGTAGTGTTGCTTCCTATGGCCCACTTGACTTTGCATTCCCGGATATCTGGCTCTAGGTGAGTGATCATGCCATCATGATTATCTGGGTTGTGAAGTTCTTTTTTGTATAGTTTTTTCGTGTATTCTTGACACCTCTTCTTAATAGCTTCTGCTTCTGTTAGGTCCGTACCATTTTTGTCCTTTATTGTTCCCATCTTTGCATGAAATATTCTCTTGATATCTCTAATTTTCTTGAAGAGATCCCTAATCTTTCACATTCTGTTTTTTCCCTCTATTTCATTGCATTGATCCCTGAGGAAGGCTTTCTTATATCTCCTTGCTATTCTTTGGAACTCTGCATTCAAATGGTATATCTTTCCTTTTCTCCTTTGCTTTTCACCTCTCTTCTTTTCACAGCTCTTTGTAAGGCCTCCTCAGACAACCATTTTGACTTTTTCCATTTCTTTTTCTTGGTGATGGTCTTGATCCCTGTCTCCTGTACAATGTCACAAACCTCCATTCACAGTTCTTCAGGCACTCTGTCTATTCGACCTAATTCCTTGAATCTATTTCTCACTTCCACTGTATAATTGTAAGGGATTTGATTTAGNCTTTGTAAGGCCTCCTCAGACAACCATTTTGACTTTTTCCATTTCTTTTTCTTGGTGATGGTCTTGATCCCTGTCTCCTGTACAATGTCACAAACCTCCATTCACAGTTCTTCAGGCACTCTGTCTATTCGACCTAATTCCTTGAATCTATTTCTCACTTCCACTGTATAATTGTAAGGGATTTGATTTAGGTCATACCTGAATGGTCAATTTAAGCCTGAATTTGGCTCATGGTCTGAGCCACAGTCAGCTCTTGGTCTTTTTTTTTTTTCTGACTGTATAGAGCTTCTCCATCTTTGGCTGCAAAGAATATAATCTATAATCAATCTGATTTGGGTTTTGACCATCTGGTGATGTCCATGTGTAGGGAAAACTTTTAATTTGATACAGAATAACTTTTGGTTATTTTGTTGAGCGTTATGATTTGTTTAACTCAACAGAATATTTCAGGAGGATTGCATCTGGCACATAGGAGGTGCTCAATAAATTGATGACTGTTGAATGATATTGAATAGTTATTGNATGTGTAGGGAAAACTTTTAATTTGATACAGAATAACTTTTGGTTATTTTGTTGAGCGTTATGATTTGTTTAACTCAACAGAATATTTCAGGAGGATTGCATCTGGCACATAGGAGGTGCTCAATAAATTGATGACTGTTGAATGATATTGAATAGTTATTGCAGTCCTAAAAAGAAGCAGTCCCCAACCTTTTTGGCACCAGGGATTGGTCTCGTGGAAGACAATTTTCCCTCAAATGGGGTGAGGGGGAGTGGGAAGGGAAGAGGTTCAGGTGGTAACGCCAGAGATGGGGAGCACTGAGGAGCAGTAGATGGAGTTCCACGCACTTGCCTGACACTCACTTCCTGCTGTGTGGCCCAGTTCCTAACAGGCCTCAGACTGGTACCTGTTTGAGACCTGTGTGTTGGGGACCCCTGTGATGGAGGCTGCATCTCCAGAAGACTGGATATGTGTCAGAAACTTCAAAACTGAGCTTGTGCATCTAACATTCATGGTTTGAGATGGAAATGACTATACTTTTGAGAGAAGTACCATTATTCTAAACCTGATGGCTATACAGTTTCAGTATAAAGTTTATTGCACTTTGTATGTTTCTCTAATAAAGGTAGGGAGGTAAGGAAATTAACAAAAGAGGAGATTGAGATAGTTGGGCTCCATGCTCACCTTTCTCTCCCAGTCTAGTCCAAAGTTAAAACAATCAAATATTTACTGAATACCTACAACACATAGGCTGGACTTCTCTGGTGGTTCTGTGGTAAAGAATTCACCTGCCAATGCAGAAGACACGGGTTGGATCCCTGAGTCGGGAAAATCCTCTGGAGAAGGAAATGGTAACTGACTCCAGTGTTCTTGCCTGGAAAATCCCATGAACAGAGGTGTCTGGTGATATACTATCCATGGGGTCTCAAAGAGTTGCACATGACTTAGCAACTAAACAACAACAAGGCATGAGCTAGACTGATTTGAATAGTATCATTAAATGAATATGATTTATGGTCAGTCTCTGATCTACATCACAATTACAAACATCAAGTTTTTTTAAAATCATAATAGAGTGTGTTGAGAAAGCTGAGGCACCAACAGGGACTGGTTCTACTTTTTACTTGCTTGTGTGGGTTAATATACTGGGTCTGTCTCCTGGCCATTAAACCATACGAATGACATTTTGTTAAAGTTGCATGCTAATTCCACAAAACACACTTTCACATTTATATCTATACCTTTTAAGGTATGTGCATGCTAAGTCACTTTAGGCATGTCTGACTCTTTGTGACCCCATGGACTGTAGCCTGCCAGGCTTCTCTGTCAAATGCTCCAGGAGAGAATACTGGAGTGGGTTGCCATGCCCTCCTACAGGGGATCTTCCCCATTCATTGATCAGACGCATGTCTCTTATGTCTCTTGCATTGGCAGGTGCGTTGTTTACCGCTACTGCCAACGGAGAAGCCCATACCTTTCTACATTGCAGGTTAATTCATTGAGGAAGATGTTCTTTGAATAAAGTTTTGTGTATATCACATATATTTAATTTTTGTGAAGTGTTAAATATTTAGATAATTAGGTGTTTTCAGATAATGCTTTTCAGGCTGGGTAGTTTGGTGTGGTAATTGTTTTAAAATTATTTAAAGTACTGTAATCTACCTTTGGTGCTCACAGTCAAGGAAACTACAGGATTTAGTTAAAATGTTAGTCTCTTGTTTATCTGAGTAGGACACTTGTCAAGGGCAAACTGCAGGATGTACCTTGGATTACCTTTTGAATGGCCTTCACACATGCTTACTTTCTTTTAAGCAGGATGATAAGAAAACAAAACAAAGCCTTACAGCTCTCAATTTATTTCCCTATCTGGTTGTAACAACTTTACATTCCTTTCCAGCTACTATAAACAGCAGCAAAGATGATCCATGCTCTTGAAAAAAAGTAAATGTCAGTATTTATTAGGAATATATTATAGTGTATTTACATACAGTCAAAACAGGAGAGTGTATCAGTATTTTACTCTGTCTGACACATTATTTTGGCTCAGATAAAACATTCCATCTCTGCCTTCAGCGGCTAATTTAGCATTACCATTTTTGAGACATATGTACGCACGTTTACAAAAAAAGCAAAAAATAAATCAGCACGCTATTTTGCTCGTTGCAGCGCTAGATACCTGATTTATGGAGGCACTGTCACAAGGTGAAATTTCATTGTTTCTGGGAGCTCAGATGTGATAACTGCTTGCCTTTATCGTCTTGAGGTCTCTTTGAGGTCAGGAAAAGGCTAAATTTTACCGCGGTCCTCAGGGTCCAATGCGACCTCACATGAGTCCGAGAGTCCGCTGGTTCGGCCTTCTAAGAGGGTGGGAGGCGGTGCGCTCCAGCTTAGTTTTGGGAAAAAGCGGAGGCTCTAATTGGGAGCGTACAGGAAGGTGACTTTCGGGACGTGGGCAGCCTCCCGGAGACCCATTTGGTTGGGTAGGGCAGCAGCTGCAGGGTACAACAGCCGGCGTCCCGAACAGCACCCACTCCAAAATCCCGCCCGGGTCTCCCCCGCCCCGAAACAACGGCACGCGCTCCCCGCCCTCCCCCTGCGCGCGCTCCCTAGTCCTCTCCCTGAGCGCGCTCCCTCCGTTCTCACGAGCGCTCCCAAACGCGCCCCCCGCCGCTGCTCCCGCCCGCCCTCACCCCGCCCTCTCCGCGGAGCGCCCTCACCCGGCCCGCGCGCACGCGCGCCCCGCCCTCCCTCCCGCCCGGCGCGCGCGAACCGGCGGGCTGAGGAGTGCGGTGGGCGGGGCGCCGCGCTGACGTTGCCTGGGATGCGGGCAGGTTCCGCCGCCGCCGCCGCCGCCGCCGCCGCCGACACCGCCACCGCCACCACCACCACCTCCTCCTGCTCCTCGCCTGCCACCGGGGTTTGTATGAAAACACCCGGCGTCGGGTGACGAGGTATCCGCGGTGTGTCGGGAGAGCAGCCGCTCGCCCTGCCGACGCCGAACCGGGTGCTGCGGCTCTGCCTAGTTCCTGCCAGCGCCCCATCCTGAGCCGGTGAGCTCCCCGCCGCCGCCGCCGTCCGCGCGTCCTGGCCGGCAGCCCCTCGGCCGAGGCTAATCCGCCACCCAGCCACCACTTCGCTCTCCCCGGCCGCGGTGTCCTGGGGGCGGGAGAAACTAGGAAGGAGCGACCCCCGGCCCTCTTCGGTGTGCGCCCTGCTACCTCTGGGCCCCTTACCTGACAGGTTGTGTAACCCGTGTCTTTCTGGTGTGGACCGGGTCTTGAAGGGAATCCCTGATGAGTGGGGGCTTTGGCCGATTTCTGGAAAACGCCCCACCCCGCCCCCGCCCATGGTCAGTCGGTCGTCCCCTCTCCAGCCCTCGCAGAGGGTAGCCAGTGAGGTCTCCGAGCAGAGGCGGCCCCCTGTCCTGCTCTTCCTTTCTCTCGGCGGTAACCGCGGTGCAGCGCGAAGCTGGGCGGTGCGGAGGGGCGGTGGGCAGGGGCCGGGCGCGCGCCTTGCCTCCGCACCTACCCAGCTCTCAGCCCCTAAGTGCACCCGGCTTCAGGGTGGGTGGTGGTGTGACGACGGCGATGGCCAAGCCTGCTTCCTTTCTATGGTTGTCTTGACCCGAAGTGTGTTCTCTGCTTACAACTTGTCGCCTTGTGGGTTTGATTTGGACATGAAGGAGATCGCCCTAGATGACAGTGCAGAGTTTCCCTCCAGCCTTGCTTCCCGAGTTGCGGGTTTTTCATGCGAGTGTGCAGGGGCACCTGCAACCTCACGCAAATGCCTGCTGGGCTCCACGGTGGGCTCCTGCGCCTTTAAGTCTCTTCTGTACCTGTGCAGGTTTGAGTCGGTCTGTTTCCTTTCCTGGGCATTTATCCATCTTAGAATAGAGTTTTACACATCGTTGTCAATGTGGATAACATAAAGCTTGTTTCTCTTTTTAAAGATAGCTTCCTCAAATGCCTGTAGGTCTAGCACTGCTGATGACTTAATATGTTTTAAGACTCAGTAGAAATTTTCTGTGGCATTTTTCATTCTGCGTGGGTTTGTTTTTTTCTTCTTACTTTCAGGTATTCAAAATTGTAACTGTTAATGATGTACATTTGTAGCAGTGTCTGTGATGTAGTTCGTATAGTTTGTGGGTAGAAAGGACTTAACAGTCTGCTGGATCACTCATTTTCACTTACCATTTATGTGTTTCTTGGAATCTTTATGTAAATCTAGTTATCTCTTTGTTATCCTCTGAATTTGTTTTATAAAATGTCCTTTTTTTTTTTTTCTTTTGGATCCCTGAGAAAACCAGAAAGTTATTTTTGTAATTATATTGTGGAATGTTTTCAGTTCAGTAGGCCAAAAAAATAGTACTTTATTTAAGGCACTTTGTATGGTACATATTTTAAAACGTGTGCCAAATGTTAAAACTAAAGAAAAACTCTGAAATATCTCTACGTATTTTCTTCTGTAATTACTGTGAAATAGTGCTTATCCACTCCTTATTCCTTATCCTTAAGGCTGATTTGTAACATGACTTCTTCTGCTTCCCTTTCCACTTTGCTTGATTTAATTTCTACAGTGAAGTTCTAGGTTCATTTTTAATCACCTCAAAACTCTGCCTTGAGTTGCTTCAACACGTATTTGGAATTGCATTCTCACTCTGAACACTGAAATGAAAGGCATAAACATAGAGCTACCCTTGTAATTAGCCACGTTGCAGAACATTTAGATGTATAGTGTAATTTGAACTTTTGTAAAAGCAGTTTTTATAAAACTCTATCAATTGATTTGAATTGAGGCATTATTCTCTTTGGAATAGTCTAGTTAGATTCTTATATAATAATGGTTTTATCTTCAGTTGCAGAAGGCAAAGAGGTCCAAGACTTGTGAAATTGTCTAACTTATATTCTGTATTTTGGACTAAAGAAAAATGTCCTCCACAGTTTTACCTTCCAAAATCTACTTCTCTTGCCTGAGGTCTTCTGGTACTTGGAAGTTGAACAGCACCCGCAGAGTAATGGATGAACCTGTCAGAGTGCTCTCTGCAAATTGGAAGCTTCTCTTAGGCAGTATGAACAACAGAAATGGTCTACAGTGGACACTGACTTTAAACTTTATGTATTATTGTTGGTTACTTGCCTGTGTGTACTGTAGTGTAGTGGCTAAGGGGCTGGGCCTCAGAGTCAGACAGGCTGGATTTAAATCCTGGCTTTGCTTTGGGCAAGTTATTTATCTTCTTTGTGCTTCAGTTTTCTCAACTCCAAAAATGGGGATAATTATGGTGTATACTCTTAAGATGATCTTGAATGTTAAGTGCTTAGCCCAAAGTGCCTAGAACATAGAAAATACTCAATAAATATTATTATTGTTTCTGAGTTTCCTCAGCACAGGGGATGTCATAGCCAAAAAGGGGCTTTGGGCTGATTGAGTCCTGTTACTCCAGGTAATGCCACTAAGACCAATTTGCTCTTTTGAGGCTGAGAGCTTAGTGTTACTGTCCTGTCTTGGAAGCATATAATTTAGTTTAAAATAGAACAGCTAGACCCTGAGCTGGGTGTCCTGAGGTGCTGCTGGAGAGTGGCTGAAGTATCCGTTTGTCCCTTCTGACAGGACCTTGGATTGTCTCCCTCACGGTGGTGGCGGCTGCTATTTTAATCATCTGTTTTTGAGTTTGTGATTGCGCGTTTCTTTGGCTGTCATATGCAGCTATCAAAAATATTATTTATCAAATGGATATATTTATGTGTTTATCTGATCAAGATATTGCATTATGTTTCCAGGATATACAAAATCACTTTGATCTAAGCATTCTTTTCTTTTTTAAAATTCTCATAGATGTTACATAGAAGGAATCAAATAATTTTGATTTGACATTGTGTCCCTTTTCAGTTTTCATGTAATGTCTTTTAGGAAAACTAAAAAAAAAAAAATAAAAGAAAAAGTAGTTCTTGGTCTTTTTGTTTTGCAGGGATCTGATACTGTTCTTTAAATCAGGTGTTTTCAACAGGACTCTTAAAAAATTATTGAGCGCACAGAGAGCTTTTGTGGGTTATATCTGTCTGTATTATATTATAAATTAAAGCAGAGATACAACTTTTTATTAATTCACTTAAAATGAGCAGTATAAACCCATTACATGTTAATATAAACGTCTTTTTTCTTTTAGTAAAAGATGACTATTTTTTAAGAACGAAGGAGTGAGAAGACTGGCATTTTAGATTTTTGTAAATCTCTAATGTCTGGTTTAATAGAAATAGCAGGATTCTCATATTTGCTTTTACATTCAGTCTATTGCAGTATGTTGTTTGGGCTGAAGTATATGTACAGAGAGAAATCCAGCCTCACACAGTTAATGGTTGAAAAATGGAGGGATATTTTGATAGCCTCCAAGGAATTATGGATATATTTTATTGGTGTGTGTGTGTGTGTGTGTGTGTACGTGTGTGCACGCTCAGTCACTCAGTTGTGTTCAGTTCTTTGCAACCCCATAAACTGTAGCCCTCCAGGCTGCTCAGTCCATGGGATTGCCTAGGCAAGAGTGGGTTGCCATTTCTTCTTGCAGGGGATCTTCCTGACCCAGGGATTGAACTGGCAGAACCAGCGACTCCTATGTCTCCTGCGTTGTCTTGTGGAGTTTTTACCACTGAGCCACGTGGCAGCCGTATATTTGGTTGTTAACTACATCACGACTCAGCATATAACAGTTTTTAGTAAATTATATAGGAGCTTGAAATGAACCTTCTTGAAATTTGCCACATTTGCATGATTGATTATTTTGAGCAGATGAGACCCTGTGGGTTCAAGAGAAACTACTGCCCCCTTTTAACCACCTAGAAGAATTTAAGTTGGGGATTTTTCTCAGAAAAAAAGTTGTTACCAGAGGTAAATTTTATCCTAGTGGCCCCATTGTGAAGCATCTGCTCTGCTGCTTATTGTCCTGTGAATGAGCCTCCTGTTCTTCTGAGCCCCAGGCCCCTATCCCATCCTGTAGTTCAGAGTGACATTTACACCACATTTTACCCTTTGATCTTTGAATCTCTCATGTATGTAGGGTGTCTGGCCCATCTTATGTGTGGAATTCCCATACATATGAAATNCACCGCCACCGCCACCACCACCACCTCCTCCTGCTCCTCGCCTGCCACCGGGGTTTGTATGAAAACACCCGGCGTCGGGTGACGAGGTATCCGCGGTGTGTCGGGAGAGCAGCCGCTCGCCCTGCCGACGCCGAACCGGGTGCTGCGGCTCTGCCTAGTTCCTGCCAGCGCCCCATCCTGAGCCGGTGAGCTCCCCGCCGCCGCCGCCGTCCGCGCGTCCTGGCCGGCAGCCCCTCGGCCGAGGCTAATCCGCCACCCAGCCACCACTTCGCTCTCCCCGGCCGCGGTGTCCTGGGGGCGGGAGAAACTAGGAAGGAGCGACCCCCGGCCCTCTTCGGTGTGCGCCCTGCTACCTCTGGGCCCCTTACCTGACAGGTTGTGTAACCCGTGTCTTTCTGGTGTGGACCGGGTCTTGAAGGGAATCCCTGATGAGTGGGGGCTTTGGCCGATTTCTGGAAAACGCCCCACCCCGCCCCCGCCCATGGTCAGTCGGTCGTCCCCTCTCCAGCCCTCGCAGAGGGTAGCCAGTGAGGTCTCCGAGCAGAGGCGGCCCCCTGTCCTGCTCTTCCTTTCTCTCGGCGGTAACCGCGGTGCAGCGCGAAGCTGGGCGGTGCGGAGGGGCGGTGGGCAGGGGCCGGGCGCGCGCCTTGCCTCCGCACCTACCCAGCTCTCAGCCCCTAAGTGCACCCGGCTTCAGGGTGGGTGGTGGTGTGACGACGGCGATGGCCGAGCCTGCTTCCTTTCTATGGTTGTCTTGACCCGAAGTGTGTTCTCTGCTTACAACTTGTCGCCTTGTGGGTTTGATTTGGACATGAAGGAGATCGCCCTAGATGACAGTGCAGAGTTTCCCTCCAGCCTTGCTTCCCGAGTTGCGGGTTTTTCATGCGAGTGTGCAGGGGCACCTGCAACCTCACGCAAATGCCTGCTGGGCTCCACGGTGGGCTCCTGCGCCTTTAAGTCTCTTCTGTACCTGTGCAGGTTTGAGTCGGTCTGTTTCCTTTCCTGGGCATTTATCCATCTTAGAATAGAGTTTTACACATCGTTGTCAATGTGGATAACATAAAGCTTGTTTCTCTTTTTAAAGATAGCTTCCTCAAATGCCTGTAGGTCTAGCACTGCTGATGACTTAATATGTTTTAAGACTCAGTAGAAATTTTCTGTGGCATTTTTCATTCTGCGTGGGTTTGTTTTTTTCTTCTTACTTTCAGGTATTCAAAATTGTAACTGTTAATGATGTACATTTGTAGCAGTGTCTGTGATGTAGTTCGTATAGTTTGTGGGTAGAAAGGACTTAACAGTCTGCTGGATCACTCATTTTCACTTACCATTTATGTGTTTCTTGGAATCTTTATGTAAATCTAGTTATCTCTTTGTTATCCTCTGAATTTGTTTTATAAAATGTCCTTTTTTTTTTTTTCTTTTGGATCCCTGAGAAAACCAGAAAGTTATTTTTGTAATTATATTGTGGAATGTTTTCAGTTCAGTAGGCCAAAAAAATAGTACTTTATTTAAGGCACTTTGTATGGTACATATTTTAAAACGTGTGCCAAATGTTAAAACTAAAGAAAAACTCTGAAATATCTCTACGTATTTTCTTCTGTAATTACTGTGAAATAGTGCTTATCCACTCCTTATTCCTTATCCTTAAGGCTGATTTGTAACATGACTTCTTCTGCTTCCCTTTCCACTTTGCTTGATTTAATTTCTACAGTGAAGTTCTAGGTTCATTTTTAATCACCTCAAAACTCTGCCTTGAGTTGCTTCAACACGTATTTGGAATTGCATTCTCACTCTGAACACTGAAATGAAAGGCATAAACATAGAGCTACCCTTGTAATTAGCCACGTTGCAGAACATTTAGATGTATAGTGTAATTTGAACTTTTGTAAAAGCAGTTTTTATAAAACTCTATCAATTGATTTGAATTGAGGCATTATTCTCTTTGGAATAGTCTAGTTAGATTCTTATATAATAATGGTTTTATCTTCAGTTGCAGAAGGCAAAGAGGTCCAAGACTTGTGAAATTGTCTAACTTATATTCTGTATTTTGGACTAAAGAAAAATGTCCTCCACAGTTTTACCTTCCAAAATCTACTTCTCTTGCCTGAGGTCTTCTGGTACTTGGAAGTTGAACAGCACCCGCAGAGTAATGGATGAACCTGTCAGAGTGCTCTCTGCAAATTGGAAGCTTCTCTTAGGCAGTATGAACAACAGAAATGGTCTACAGTGGACACTGACTTTAAACTTTATGTATTATTGTTGGTTACTTGCCTGTGTGTACTGTAGTGTAGTGGCTAAGGGGCTGGGCCTCAGAGTCAGACAGGCTGGATTTAAATCCTGGCTTTGCTTTGGGCAAGTTATTTATCTTCTTTGTGCTTCAGTTTTCTCAACTCCAAAAATGGGGATAATTATGGTGTATACTCTTAAGATGATCTTGAATGTTAAGTGCTTAGCCCAAAGTGCCTAGAACATAGAAAATACTCAATAAATATTATTATTGTTTCTGAGTTTCCTCAGCACAGGGGATGTCATAGCCAAAAAGGGGCTTTGGGCTGATTGAGTCCTGTTACTCCAGGTAATGCCACTAAGACCAATTTGCTCTTTTGAGGCTGAGAGCTTAGTGTTACTGTCCTGTCTTGGAAGCATATAATTTAGTTTAAAATAGAACAGCTAGACTCTGAGCTGGGTGTCCTGAGGTGCTGCTGGAGAGTGGCTGAAGTATCCGTTTGTCCCTTCTGACAGGACCTTGGATTGTCTCCCTCACGGTGGTGGCGGCTGCTATTTTAATCATCTGTTTTTGAGTTTGTGATTGCGCGTTTCTTTGGCTGTCATATGCAGCTATCAAAAATATTATTTATCAAATGGATATATTTATGTGTTTATCTGATCAAGATATTGCATTATGTTTCCAGGATATACAAAATCACTTTGATCTAAGCATTCTTTTCTTTTTTAAAATTCTCATAGATGTTACATAGAAGGAATCAAATAATTTTGATTTGACATTGTGTCCCTTTTCAGTTTTCATGTAATGTCTTTTAGGAAAACTAAAAAAAAAAAAATAAAAGAAAAAGTAGTTCTTGGTCTTTTTGTTTTGCAGGGATCTGATACTGTTCTTTAAATCAGGTGTTTTCAACAGGACTCTTAAAAAATTATTGAGCGCACAGAGAGCTTTTGTGGGTTATATCTGTCTGTATTATATTATAAATTAAAGCAGAGATACAACTTTTTATTAATTCACTTAAAATGAGCAGTATAAACCCATTACATGTTAATATAAACGTCTTTTTTCTTTTAGTAAAAGATGACTATTTTTTAAGAACGAAGGAGTGAGAAGACTGGCATTTTAGATTTTTGTAAATCTCTAATGTCTGGTTTAATAGAAATAGCAGGATTCTCATATTTGCTTTTACATTCAGTCTATTGCAGTATGTTGTTTGGGCTGAAGTATATGTACAGAGAGAAATCCAGCCTCACACAGTTAATGGTTGAAAAATGGAGGGATATTTTGATAGCCTCCAAGGAATTATGGATATATTTTATTGGTGTGTGTGTGTGTGTGTGTGTGTACGTGTGTGCACGCTCAGTCACTCAGTTGTGTTCAGTTCTTTGCAACCCCATAAACTGTAGCCCTCCAGGCTGCTCAGTCCATGGGATTGCCTAGGCAAGAGTGGGTTGCCATTTCTTCTTGCAGGGGATCTTCCTGACCCAGGGATTGAACTGGCAGAACCAGCGACTCCTATGTCTCCTGCGTTGTCTTGTGGAGTTTTTACCACTGAGCCACGTGGCAGCCGTATATTTGGTTGTTAACTACATCACGACTCAGCATATAACAGTTTTTAGTAAATTATATAGGAGCTTGAAATGAACCTTCTTGAAATTTGCCACATTTGCATGATTGATTATTTTGAGCAGATGAGACCCTGTGGGTTCAAGAGAAACTACTGCCCCCTTTTAACCACCTAGAAGAATTTAAGTTGGGGATTTTTCTCAGAAAAAAAGTTGTTACCAGAGGTAAATTTTATCCTAGTGGCCCCATTGTGAAGCATCTGCTCTGCTGCTTATTGTCCTGTGAATGAGCCTCCTGTTCTTCTGAGCCCCAGGCCCCTATCCCATCCTGTAGTTCAGAGTGACATTTACACCACATTTTACCCTTTGATCTTTGAATCTCTCATGTATGTAGGGTGTCTGGCCCATCTTATGTGTGGAATTCCCATACATATGAAATTAAATTTGATTTTTTCTTGTAATCTGTCTCGTGCCAGTTTAATTTTTAGACCAACCAGAAGAACCTAGAAGAGTGAAGGAAAGTTTTCCTCCTCCCTGACATTTGCAGTCAGGAATCTGAAATCATATCAGTGGACTTCTTAATAATGTTATGTTAAAATCCATTGGGTTGAACATAGAGTGGATCATATGCGTATGTCTGACTGTATAACATGCCTTGGTCATTTGTCAATATTGGTTCAGTAGGTTACTTTTCATTATAAGCTATTAAAATATCACATTTGTGAATATCACCCATTCCATCAGAAACAAGTTATTGGGAAGCTGTCCTTGTTTTGACATGATGATGGATATGAGGTTTCCAGAAATCTGATTTTTGCTTGAAAGTTCAAATTTTATCATTGGAAAAAATAAGACTCCCAGTTGTTTCCTAAAGTGACAAGAAGACTTCTGCATTTCTGAGCTAACCTCTGCCAAAATAACCTAAGACATTCTTTTAACTAAAGATGGTATAATGAAAAATGCTAGCTTAAGCTCTCAG